>JAXGGA010009469.1:0-51225 GCA_038373865.1 Uloborus plumipes
AAGATGAAGAAATTGGCAATAAATTTGCAAATAGAAAAAATTATGTACCGAAGCAATTGTAACACGGATAAACAGCAGAAAGAAAACAGAATGAAATAAAATTAAATGAAATTAGTCCAAAAATGTGTGCAAAAAATTGAAAACTTAAATCAATTAATTAATGTAAAGATAAGCGACACGAGAAGCCAAAAGGCTAACAAATATAATTTATACAAAGGGACGCCAAACAGCAGAAAAGTAAGGAATAGCATTTAAATCGTTAACTAAGTCAGAACTGTTTTTCAAACTCTCGACGGATTCACCTGATTATAAGTGTTTGTAAAGCAAAAAAAAAAAAAAAAAAAAACAGTTGATGAAGCAGCACTAATAAAACAGCAGATATCAAAACAACGAAGAGAAGCAAACTACTTCTTCTTCCGGCAATATTTTTTTTTCAGAACTCATCAGTTTCAAAGTACATGAGGACTGTGTACTATGCGCCTTTCCTCCTGACAAACACAGGACAGATTTACGGCACAGAGAAGATGAAAAAACCACTAACTAACTCGCGACCACTTGCGTACGAGGAGAATACTCTACGTCTAGGCCACAGTGACCCCCGAAGCAGCACTTCGTTTCGTTTCGTTTGGGGCTATATGCCCAGGTTTTTGATGGGGACTGCAATCTAGTGTCTTGCCTCCATCACACATGCTTTTTCTCTACTAATAATAAAGCTGAAGGTGGATCTGTCTGTCCTTCTTTCCTTCCTTCCTTCTGTCTGTTACGCGCGTAGCGCCAAAACCGCTCGGTCGATTTTCATGCCACTTGGCACAAAATTAGTTTGTAGCATGTAGTTTTGCACCTTGAAGCGATTTTTCGAAAATTCCATTTCGTTCTTTTTCTATTCGAATTCTTAGCGGAAATTCGATAAAATAGGGAAGAAATATTTTATACACATTTTCAAGTCTTATGTTATTCGAAAGCTTGAAATTTTCTGCATAAAATGAAGTTTTTTCGAAGTTTCTACGATCATCAGGAGAGCTGTAATAATTGTTTTTAGAATCCCGAAATTCAAGGCTTACCTTCAGTAAAGCAAGCCAAACGATTCTAAAATGGTTGAGCTCAAGGATAAAATTTGTTTAAAAAGAGAAATTAAATGAATTATTTTATCAACGGAAATCAACTTTTCATGTTGTTACTATGTTTACGTGTTCATACTTATTTTTGTTTCGTTCTTTTTCCAGGGTTGCCAGCGTCAATCTTCATAGGCTACGGTCAGACGTAGAATTTTTGATTCTACGGTAGTATTTTTTCGGCCCAAATAAGGAGCGTAGTATTTTTCTGGCAACCCTGTTTCCAATATACTAATGACTTAATTAAAAGATTTGGCGGATTTTTTTTTTTTTTTTTTTTCATTTTCATAGATTTCGCATTTCAGCAACATTGATTTTGGCAACGTTTGGAAACAGTAGTATTTTGTAATATTTTTTTTTAGAGGACGCGTAGTATTTTTTTGTTCCAATTCTCTAGCAACCCTGTCTTTTTCCCGGTGAAGATGCTTTGGGACCCTGCTTGGCGCGTTTTCAAAAAGTCAACTAGGCAAAATAGCTAGGGTTACCACGCTTGACGCGCCTATCGTTCATTTAGCGAGAAAAGTGTACCTAAAGCACAGATTAACGAAATATCGTATCAATTGCGATATTGCATCGTTTTTTTAAAGTGTTTCATTTCGGAAAATGTATTGTTTTGTTTTTTAAGTTAGGAAAGAAAACTTTCTTCTTCTTTTAAACTTTGGTAAGATTTCTGTTGGTTCCTGTTACCAACAAAATTGTTCTTATTTTCTCTTTTGCCTTATTTTTGTCCATCTCCCTTGGGGCTGCATTCGAATATTCCAAGGGGGTGTTTTACCCCATTTATCGGGTAAATCAGTGTTTTCAATGCAAGGTGATATGAATTGGTTAACAAAAGTGATATGAGTTGGCGCGACCACTTGGCGATATATCGCCAAGCTTTTGATCGCCAAGTATTTGACGCCAAATTGGCGATTTTTTTTTTTTTTTTTTTTGATTTAGGTTCAATTTGGCGCTGTTGGCGATATTTTGCGAAAAATCCACTGAATGATGTTAAAATCGACGATATTTAGGAGATTAATCATTGTAAAACATTTTCTTGCATTGTTTCGTAGCAAACTAGGGATACAAATGTTTGAATTGTTATCTTGCTCACTCCAAGCACTATTTTAGCACTTAAGGCATCTACTAAGAAATTTACACGTAAAATTAAGTAGTGTGGGGTCCATATCAGATCTTTATATCACTTTGAAGGAATTATAGTTGAATAAAACTAAAATAGAGCATTTTTTCTGCTATATCAATTATTTTACAAATGAACTTTTAATTTTTTACCACGGGCAAAGCCGTGCGGGCACCGCTAGTATTACATATATCTTGTACAGACAATGTATGAAAGAGTTACATCACAAAGGAAGAAAAGTACATCCGGAGCGAGGGTGGGAGTCGTCTCAGAGTTATCGGCACCGTCTCAGAGTTATCGGCTACACGCCTTAGACCGCTCGGCCACTGAGACCCCGAAGCAGCACTTATAAAACAGCAGAGATCAAAACAACGAAAGAAGCAAACTTCTTCTTCTTCCATCCAGTTGATACAGTTTAATTGGCGATGTTGGAGGCCACGTGGGCCTAGGGGTAGAGTACTCTCCTCGTAAACAAGTGGTCGCGGGTTCGAATCCCGCCTTGCCCATGGATGTTATTTTATCCTGTTTGTGCCGTAAAACTCTCCTGTGTTTGTCATGAGGCAAAACGCATAGCACGCAGTCCTCATGTATGTTGAAGCTGATGGCTTCTGAAAAAAGAAAAAAAAGTTTAATTGATGAGGGGCCACGGTGGCCTAGAGGTAGAGCATTCTCTTCGTATGCAAGTGATCGTGGGTTCGAGTCCCGCCCTGTCCATGGTTGTTTTTTGAATCTCTCTGTGCCGTAAATCAGTTCTGTGTTTGTCAAGAGGCAATGCGCATAGTACGCAGTCCTCATGTATGTCGAAGCTCATAGCTTCTGTATAAAAAAAAAAGCATAAATAAAGTTTAATTGATGAGGACTACACAATCCGTATTTTGCCTCCCTTTTGTATGATATTTCGATTCCGTATAGTGCAGAAGATATGCTGAGAATACGTGAAAGAATAACAGCACAAAGAAAGGAAACTGCATAATGAGCGAGGTTGGGAATAAAACCCACCGCCTAAAAGGCATTAAGCAGTCTCTTAGACCACTCGGCTACTGAGGCCCCAAAGGCAAACTGGCGTCCATAAATCAATTGTAATATATAGAGCATTGCCATTTTACCTTTAAAACATCGCCCGGTGCAGCGTAAATTATTTATTATTACTATTATTTTAGAAGCTTATCAGTTTCGACAAACATGAGGACTGCGTATTCTACGCTTTGCCGTCAAATACTCAGGAACGATAGGTCATAATATTCAGTACGGAGAAGGAAGTTACAACCAGGGCGAGGGCGGGAATCGAACCAGCCGCCTTGGGACTACAAGAATAACACACAAACACACTGCGCCACCAAGGCTCTTGCAGCGTAAATGTGATCCGGCGATGAGAGTAACAATTCACCAAATTATTTTTCTTCTTTTTGAGTTTACACCTAATCAAGAAACCGAGGGCCTTGCAGAAGCTGCGTTTTCTAAGTCAGAGGCTGTAGGTTCGATTCCCAGATTTCTTTAGGTGTTCTTTCATTCATATGTATTGTAAAATCTTTCCTGTGCTTGTCTGGAGGCAAGTAGTCTGTCACGCAGTCCTCTCTGTACGTGAAAGTAGCCTCTAAATAAAATACAAAGAAAACTATGAAACTACACGATATGGTAATAATGAAATAAATTAAAGTAGAAACCGAAAGAGTTGTAAAACATGTTGATAGACGCATACATTATCTGTCCTCGTATCTCCGTTATCGAAATATGAAGTTTTTAAATTTACCTAACTGTTTTAAAAAATTGAAAATTTTTGCGAGTTTCAATGAGTAATGAAAAACTTTTTTCACACGATTTGTAAATACTTGCAAACTGAAAATGCGTGATTACTTTCTCGCGAAATATGTGGCCCATTTTATAAAATTTTGGCTGACTGTAAGGCCTTGATGACAGGAATACGAGGGCAAATATTTTTGAGCAGAAATATGTCTCAAAATGTTCTTCCGATTGCTTCCTATAAAATCATTTTTTCATTATTACAATATTTGTATAGTAATTATTTCCCAGTAAAATGTGTTGAACTGCGTTTCTCCTGCCTTTCAAATGTATAAAACCCTCCAACCGCTTCGTCTAGTGTTCAGAGAAGTCTGAACGGGCTGCGAAGGCTTCGGGTTCGAGTCCCTACTCGGGCATGGATGCACTTTCTTTCTCTCTCTCTACTGTCCTTGTTCTTTTTTTTGTGTGAATGTGCGTGTTGTGAATGACTGCCTGCTTGCTCTGTAAATGGGTCTTACAGGATGTGTGTTGAGCTTTATATGACATTTCTTGTGAAAAAGGAAAAAGTACCGTTTCCACCTTAAATCGGGTAGATGTATCTACTCGTACTCGGGTACCCGAATGATATAATTAATAACAACAACACAGTATGTTAAATGTCCAAATTAGAGTTTAAAAATCTGTGGTTGGATTAGAATCTCCTGATTGAATGGGAAATTAGTCTCAGAAATGCATCTCTTAAATGTGAGAAAATGCCGATAACTCTTGCATAAAGTTTAATTCAACGACTAAAGTATTCGACAATGCGAGGGCTAGTGTGTATTTCAGTCGTCGAAGCACCATATTTTCTGAAGCTAAAATGTTAGTTAAATGCAGTTAAAATAAAAAGCAAATGTTATAGTTTCAGTGTACATGTGTATTTCTCAATAAAACGGCCGCGTTGGAATCTTTTAACGTTCTTTAACTCATAGAGTCTTGCAATTTCGGTTTTGAAGTGAACGTTACTGTTATTTAGTATACCAATGTAAAAAAAAATCACGGTAAGTAAGAGCTTTAGGTTCTTTCGTACATTATGACGAGTCATATACATGGGCGATTCTCTGTAAACTGGTAATTGGCTGTCCGGACTGAGTATTTTAAAAATAATAAAGTGTAATAAAGTAATTATTGCTCTTAATACAAGTAAAGCATAAATACTTTTTGGCCCAATTGTAGTTGGAGTGATAACAATTTAATTTTTTTTTCTAGAAATTATCTAAGAGCCAAAAACATAGTCCCCTGGCTGTCCCAATCCCATAGTCTAACTGTTAAAGATAGTATTTCAAAAAACCTATTAACACTACATAAATTTGGAAATTAATATCCAAAAATAGAATAATGAAACTATATTTTTCTTATGAAATAAGGTATAATTACGTATTTCTAAAACTTAAAACTGTCATGTAAATTCTGTCCGGAGTTTTTTCAAACAGTCCCCTGCAACAAATTCAAAGCTGTAATACGAAAAATCTATAACTTTTGCAAATTCTTTTTGGCATGAAGTTTAAAGTAATCAGTGTGAATTTGCCGAAATCGCCGAGAACGGTGATGAAACGCTACTTTGCTTAGTTTGAGAGCCACATTTGTGATGAAAGTATGCATCAGGGTCGTTGCGCAAACAGTCCTCTGGGAAGTGATTTTATCAATGTCAATTAATTTAATTATAAAACATATTAGTTATTGTGTCCACGATTTGTGGTAGTCTCGTAACTAATTATGTTCCAATAGTTTTGCAGGTATTACGCAAAGAAGAGCAAAAACGCAGTCACCTGGCACATTCCCCTGCCTATTATACTAGGCGGGGGACTTACCCCCTATCATGATTTATCAGAAAAACACAAACTTCAAGTGACCTTCTTTCAAACCAAAGTAATAGATTCATTTTCTGAGCAATAGTATTATAATTATACGAACATTTCAAAAAACCTTGCCCGGACAGATTTCGTGTGAAAAATGACGAGTTTACAGAGAATCGCCCACATAAAAAATGATGGACATT
This sequence comes from Uloborus plumipes, assembly GCA_038373865.1. Taxonomy (NCBI): domain Eukaryota; kingdom Metazoa; phylum Arthropoda; class Arachnida; order Araneae; family Uloboridae; genus Uloborus; species Uloborus plumipes. Next base: position 6,011 of record JAXGGA010009469.1, read on the forward strand.
AACTTTGGCAGTTGTAGAGATCGAATATAGATTAGCATACGTTTGGTGCACATATATTCCATTCTTCTAAATTTAGTTTTTTTTTTTTTTCAATGATATTAGTACCATTTTTTTCTTAAGTTGCTTAAGTATAAAGAAAAGCAGTGCTATGAAAAAGTAAGAACAAAATTGAAGAGCTCTTTTTTAATTAAATACTGACAGTAATACTTTTAACCAAGCAAATTAATACACTTTCATGAAGGGAACATTTAATGCTAAAATCTAAAACTTTTCAAAATGAATTTTAAAATCTAAGACTATACAAAATGAATTTGGTACAATACTTTCAAGTCAGTATCGATTGAAAAAAAATGTACTTTCTGAGAAACACTAATTTTTTAGTTAAAAGTTTCTCTTACAGTACACAATATTCAAACTCAAAAGTCAACGTCAACAACTAATGGACAATTTTTAATACTTTTCATCCTTCAAACACGGATAAAATCCAATCATTTCTCATGTACACAGCTCATCATGAAAAACTTTCTCAAGAATGCATTTTTGCTCATAGAAAACATAAAAACAAGACTCAAAGGAAACAGATTTTATTTGGAGAAAAGTATTTTTAAATTTATTTTATGAAAATAAAATTTTTCAATTTCATGAAAAATGCAGGCAGAAATTTTGAAAATGGCGATGTTTCTCAAAACTTGTTCTAAAAACACATTTTATTTTTATTCCTCCTTCGCTTTTAATATATTATAGTCTTCATGCAGTGCTTGTTTACTTTCTTAACTACACATGTATTTGAAGCTGTAGATTTTTCCCTTTACTCGGGGGAAATAAATATCAAATGAGACACTTTATTTATTAACTACATATGTCATTGTATTGAGATAAAACTTCGTCCTTCTAGAAGTCCTTACCGAGTCTCGGAATTTATTTTGGGGGAACTTGCTCGGATAAACCCGACCTTTCTAAAAATTTCTCCCCCTCCCCTTTATATTTATTTCCAAATTTATTTAACATTAAAGTCATTTTCTTAATATCTTAACTAGGGTTTGAGGCTTGGATTTAAAATGTTTGTTGGTCTATCGTCGGGCTCCTATTGAAACCCAATATTAGCAGTAATAATGAGTCAAGTATTCTATTTCTGGTTTCAAAATATTCGGCATCAAAAAACCTTCAATTTGATACCTCACTTTCAAATTTCTGTCCAAAATTCTAAAAACTACGACTTCTAGGACTTAGGAAATTTCTCATCATAATTACCCAACTGTCAACTCAGCGATAACTACTACAGCTTAATACTCATCAAACTCTACCTGGATCTTCAACTTTGCTCTTCATCCATAAGAATGTGTTCTGGAGTCTGAAGTTCACGCATCGCTTCTAATTTGATCCACTTCAAGTTGCTTTTTGGAACCGCATCAATATTGGATTCCTCTCAGTATTTTAATCAGATCTGCTGAACACTGGACTTGCACCATATTCATCTTTTCAAGATCTTTCAGTCAACTCAAACCATATTATTTCGAACAAGATAACTATCCGAAGAAACGGAATCAAATTCCCTACAAAATGACCCCCTGCACAAGTCTGTAAGATCTTTTTACGAGTTTTTATCAATATACAAATGTCTTTTATTTACAAAAATCTTTGGAACGCGGCGACTTTGTCCTCTTTCGCAGATAAACTTTCTCAGCCAACTAACTGTAGGCCAAACTGAATTTGAATTATTTGAATTATTTTTGGCTCTCTATTTATTTTCTCAATGAGCTTTAAAACAATTATGTCGCCAATTTGAAAATTTGAATTTGCTAAATTGTAAGCGATTTCTTTTCTTTCGCTTCATTGTTGCCAGTAAGATTTTTTCCCTTAAACTTATTACTTTCATTTAATAGCCTTCATTTCGTTCTTATGACTAAGTTAGTGCAATGAAATGACTGAACAACAAATTTTTACACCTATAGACTCTAGTGTTCATATTCCGGAATTGAATTCCAAGCTTCAATCATTGGGAAAATTAAAGAACAGTAGAAACAGCTTCTCGCAACCGGATTCATTATCTACTTCATCTATAAACAAAGAATCTGTTGTTATGACGTCTGCCTTTAATCAACAATCTTGTTCCGATACAGTTATCGGACCTCTTGCTAAAATATTTCACCCGGACTGGTGTCCTACAGAAGATAGTTTTTCGACTGCTTCTTCAGCAGAAGTCATATTTACGTTTTTGCGCCAGCTCATTACAGGCAAAGATACGCTTAACCGGTATTTCATAAAATTAGACCTTCAAAAAGATATCGTTGCTCTTATAGATTTACTAGAAGATAAGGTCAAGCAGAAAAATCCACTTGCAACTGATCAATCCTCACAAACAGAAACTTGCTCCCCTTCTGACTACAGCTCACAGAAAGATGTGGTGAACTGTCATATTAATGATGATAATATACAGTTGAATCAATTCCCACCTCTAGCCAAACAAAATAACGATAATGTTACAGTTAATCAAATGAATGATAAACCTTCATATGCTCAAGCACTAGCTAATGAAACCACTTTACTGGTCTATCCTACAAACAATAAAACCAGTTCACGCGATTTAAAAACGGTCCTTCAAAATAATTATCAGCCGCATAGAGATGGCATTAAAATAAACCGAGTTCGTTTCGTTGCCAAAGGAGGAATCGCAGTAGATGCAGCCACGCCCTTAGATTGTGATATTCTAAAGCAAAAACTTGAAAATAACAGAAGTCTTTCTCATCTTATAACTACCCGTACACCACGGAAAAGAAACCCTCGCCTTGTCCTCTACAATATTAAACCCAATACTGCTTGGGATGATATATCAACAGCACTATCATCAAAGTTTGATTTAGAAGAAGAAAAAGACTTTTCATTTAAATTTAAATTGTCGGGGAAAGGAAACACTGAAAATCTGATAATAGAAACTTCTCCTTGTGCATTTCATAAGATCATGCATTGTCCAAAATTTAATTTTAATTGGACTGTTGTTCCCATACGGGAATTTCTTGGAGTTCGTAGGTGTTTTAAATGTCAAGCCTTCGGACATACGGCAATTAATTGTAGATCTGATGATCACTATTGTAGCTTTTGCTCCCTATCACATCCTGGAACACCCTGTAGAGCTGAATACCCCAGTTGTACGAATTGCATTTACAATAACCGTAGAAATAATGTTAATGATCCAATAGATCATCCTACTTTTTCAAATGTGTGCCCATCTTATCAAACGTATGTTAATCATTTAAAAAAAATCAATCAATTATGAATAAGTCACTAATATATGATGATATTCAAAGCCTTCCTTTTTCCGTTTCGTCCAGTTCGTTAGGTTTTTCTGGCTTACGAAATGTTCCAACTTCTTCTAAAATCTCTGAATGCTTCACCGGCAGCATCAATGGCGATAGTATTTCTACATTATCCTACGACGTATTAAACGTACTACAAATCAATTTGAACCATTGCGAATCAGCAACAGCCATTTTATCATCAATTGTCTCCGCCAGAAATGTTCACATATTGCTTATTCAAGAACCATACATAAAAAACGATAAAATTTGTGGTCTACCTTCTGGCTGGAATGTGTCGTTATCAAGCAGTGGCAAGGCTGCAATTGCGGTCACCTCCAAATTAATTACACCATTCGTTTCACTAATCGGCCAAGACTTTGTTTCATTAAAAGCAAACATTCAAGAGACAACAAACATAATAATATCAGCTTATTCATCGCCTGCAGAACCTTTGCAAAATCTCCTTCAAGAATTACAGGATTATTTTACGACTACTTCTTTACCAGTTTTGATTGGGGGTGATTTTAACGCCCATAGTAGAGTCTGGGGTTATTCAGATGAAGATGCTCGAGGACGCCTTTTGTTAGATTTCCTTGCCACAAATAATTTAAACATACACAACTCTTCCAATTCTCCTCCAACATTTTCAAAAGGAGGACGTGAAGGATGGCCGGACCTTACTCTGTCAAGATATTTGCACTCATCTCTTTCTTGGGAAGTTTTAGAAGATCTTTCACTAAGCGATCACTCATATATCTTACTATGTTTACATCAATCGGTCAAAACAATTAAATTTGTACGTTTCAAGTCTAAATATAATGCCCATTTTTTCAAATCGAAAATAAAACATGAAGTTTTTCCATTTCTGCAAGATCTTACGAACATTACATCAACAACCAGGCTGGATACTTTTTTGGATGCCCTAAACCAGAAATTACAAAACTGCGCGAAAGAGAGTTTTAAACGCAGATGCTTTAAAACAGAATCTAAGCCGTCTTGGTGGAGTGAAGAACTTACAATTCTTAAAAATAAAGTAAGAGCTTGTAGACGTAGGTTTCAACGTCAATCTCAGCCTGATCTAAAAGCTAACTTTCGTACTATATACAATAAGCACCTTTCAATATACAAGAAAACTATCCGAAAAACTCGTAGGGACTCCTGGAAAAAGTTTTGTAATAACATGACAACAGCTTATGAAAAACCGTACAAAATAGCTTTCAAGACGATTGTTTTACCATCAATTCTGCAAGAGCAAATGGGATTTAATGACTCGGAAGAAACGTTTTTGAAGTCTCTTTTGAATCATTTCTTCCCCCCGTCATCAGATGATATAAGAGTCAATGATCGATCACTCACTTTACCAGAGTCAGCAATGTTTACATCGCAGGAAGTGCAAATTGTTATGAAACAGCTCTCGAAAAATAAAGCTCCTGGATATGACGGCTTGGATGGCTACATTTGGAGTTATGTTCATTCTGTGTTTCCTCATCTTTTGGTCAATTTTTGCAATACCTGTCTTCAGTTACGATATTTTCCTAAACCTCTGAAACGAGGAATACTTCTTCTTTTTCATAAACACGGCAAATCACTTAATTGTTTTTCATCATACAGACCAATCACCTTACTTCCTGTTTTGTCAAAAATCCTAGAAAAGCTTATTCTAAACAGATTGCAACATCATCTTCAAAGCTCAAATCTCAATAGTCCTCACCAGTTTGGATTCACATCAGGCTGTTCCACGGAGCATGCCCTACAAAGTCTTTTTGATAAAATTTACAACAGCACAAATAATGACAGACTTACCGTTTTGATCTCAATAGATGTAATAGGAGCTTTTGACAATATAACATGGAACTCGATATTGCAGCAACTTCTTCGCTCAAAATGCGAAAGCGGGGTTTATGGTTTATACAAGAGTTTTTTATCAGAAAGAATTATCACAATCATTTCAGGATCCACTTTGGCAAGCACAAACCCATCCAAAGGATGCCCGCAAGGATCATGTAGTGGTCCAGAGCTATGGAATCTTGTACTAGCACCTCTACTTAACATTTCGTGGCCAGAAAACGTCCAAATACAAGCATTTGCAGACGACATCATCTTTGTGGTTTCAGCCTCAACTAGAAATGAACTTGAGTCTTCAGCCAATGAAGCACTTAGAGTATTGCAAGATTGGCTCCAACAAAATGATTTACAAGCCTGTTCTGAAAAAACCAAAGCCCTTTTTCTTTCCAAACCCAGAAATTATGTTCGACAGCCAATCTTAAGGTTTAGTGGCAATTTTATTAAAAGATACAAAGAAATAGATTATCTTGGAGTCAGGCTGAACAAAAATCTTAACTGTACAGCACATTTGGAAAAAATTCATAAGAAATCAATTCATCTTCTTAGTAAGCTGCAATGCATCTCTGGAAAATCTTGGGGAGCAAATATCCAACTACGCAGATTATTATACCAAACAGTGATAGAACCTTCAATTCTTTACGCAGCTGCAGTATGGGGCCCATTTTTAAAGCAGAAAGACCTAAAGAAATTAGCTACCATTCAACGCCATTTCCTTCTTGTTGTTTTGGGAGCATATAAAACATCAGCTCATACCACCTTACATGTCCTTGCGGGAATTCCCCCCATTGCTCTTACAGTTAATCTAAAATCAGCTTTAGGAAATGTCTTCATTCGGAAAACTACAGCAGAATTATCCCTTAATAATGTCAACTCATCCAATGACTTTGAAGAAGCAAGCCAAAAATGGACAGAACATCCTATAATACAGTGCGCTACTCCGAATATTAGTTTGGAAGAGCCGAATATTTTAACACTGCACACTGGGATTTTCACGGACGGATCGAAAATATGTGATGGAACCGGCTCAGCTTTTACTCACATCTCCAACAATCAGGTTGTCTACGATTGGTCAGCCAAACTTACAGCATATAATTCAGTATTTCAAGCGGAGCTTTTTTCCATCTTTCACGCTTTACTTTATATTGCATCTGAAAACATTACTTTCAACACTACAATATTCTCTGATAGTTTATCTTCGCTGAAAGCAATCAAGGACCCAATGCATTCTTCAAAGTTAGTCAGAGACATTCAATCCCTCTGCAGGGAACATCCAAATATAAATCTATCCTGGGTTAGAGCCCATAAGGGACACTTTGGCAATGAACGAGCTGACTTTTTGGCTAAAACTGCAGCAATGAACCCAGCACATTCATTAGTATTTATAATTCCTCTACCAAAATCTTTCCTCAAACATCACCTTTGGTCAAATCTTCTTCAAAATTGGCAGGAAATCTGGGACACTGCAGAAACCGGTCGGAGAGTTCACGAAATCCTACCAAAAGTCAAGCTAAAATCACGATGCAAACATCCTATGGAAGTACAATTTCTCAGTGCACATGGTCCATTTCCTTCATATCTGCACAGATTCAAACTAATAAGCTCACCATTATGTGTTTGCAGCCAACTTGGAACTCCTGAACATTACGTATTCAATTGTCCGTTAACTAGCTCTTTCCACTGCATATATAATTCCAACCTTCCTGTATCCAAAAATATAGCTCATATTCTACATCATCCAGCTACTCGCAAGAATCTTCATAAAATAATGTTTTTACTCAGCACTCAAATAGAAGACTTCAAATATCCTGCCTAAAACTTCAAATGTTATATTATTGTCTTTTTCTGTATATATCAAAATTGTTTTTCCTTTTATTATTATTTTTTCCATGTAATTTGTTTTGTTCATTCCTCCCAGCCACCACATCCGGTTAAACCCTCATCAGGGTAGGTACGGTGGTGACTGGTGGGGTTTAAATAAATAAATAATATCTTAACTAACCAGAATCGTTGTACAATAAAAAGTTTTTAAGGGGTTAGAGTACCTTTCTAACAATTTTCTTAAATTTACGTGAAAAGAGTAATTTTTTGGAATCTTTGTTTCCGCACTTACTTGACAATCAATAATTTATTTTCAAACATTAAAAATTTCGCCCACTCTTTCGGAAAATTAAAAAAAAAATAAGAAAATTTCAATTTTTTAAAAATTCTAAGGATTTTTTGTTTTTGCTCTTTTTGCTAAATGATCACAAGAATTACCTCTAAAAATCTATGCATTCATTTTCTTATATGTTTATTTGAAAATATTTTGTGACCTTTTATGTAAAAAAATTCTTAGAAAATTTTGCTTTTCGAGGTTTAACAAGCTCTAAAAATTTTAGTAATTTATGAAATGCTTATTCAATGCACAGTTTTGTTAAATATATTATCCTGAGTGCAAAAAATATTGCTTTAAAGTTGTCCACTGTCGGGAAAAAAATCCCAACACCAAGAAAGACTTGCGTCAGATAAACGAAATTTGGTAGGCGTGTTTATACAACTGAAAGATGACATCGATTAAAATTTCGCTCTCCGTGCATAAGTGTGGCGCAACTGGCGTAACTCAGAACATGCAGATAAGGCTTGTTTTAAAAGCGTGTTGTAAAGCTCGTGAGTATTATTTTTCCGTGAAATGTGACGCAATGCGTTCATGTTAGCCAGGAATGACTTTAAGAAGACGAAGAAGCCATTATCAACAGCTCACCGAGTTTAAATGAGGTCTTACAATTTCACAACGAGAAGGTGGATTTTCATTTCGCGTTATTGCAGAAAGACTTGGTGGGAATGTTTCCACCGTGGCATGATTATTGGAAGCTGCGGTCAAGGGTACTACCTCAAGAGGATCGAGTTCCGAGTGACCACGTGGCACGACTGAGAAGGAAGATCGCCGAATCCAGCGTACGGCTCTGGCACATCGTACTGCATCTGCGGCTGACAGTCGAGCTGCAGTTGGTACCGTCGTGACCCAAAGAACGGTAAGAAATCGCTTACTTTAAGGACAGCTCTGATCTAGGTACCCTGTAGCCTGCATTCCACTGACTGCAAACCATTGCCGTTTGCGACGGCAGTGGTGTCAAGACAGAGCTCACTGGGGGTCGGAGTGGGGAACTGTTGTAATTTCTGAAGAAAACAGATTCTGCCTTAGTGCCAGTGATGGCTGTATGTTGGTCAGAAGGGGGCCAGGAGACCGCCTGCATTCAAGCTGTCTATGACCTAGACACACGGGACCTACAGCTGGAGTCATGGTCTCGGGAGCAGTTTCCTATGGCAGCAGGAGCACTCTTGTAGTTATCCCAACCACACTAACTCCAAATTTCTCGCCAGTCTGATAATTCAACCTATAGTACAGCCCTTTATGAGCAGCAATCAAGGGAAAGTTTTCCAACAGGATAATGCTCACCCTCACACCGCTGATGTAACGCAATGTGTTTCACAGAGTGTTGACACGTTACCATGACCTGCTAGACCACCAGATCTGTCACCAATTGATCATGTATCGGATATCATTGGACGGCAACTCCAGTATCATCCACAATCAACAGTGACTGTCCTGGGATGGACACCACAAGTGCAACAAGCACGGCAATCCATACCATAAAGTGACATTCGGCACCTGTATGACACAATGCATGCACGCTTGCAGGCTTGCCTTCAAAATTCTGGAGGTTACAATGGCTATTTAAGTAACATAATTTCACATTTGCACAGCATTTTTTTGAGATTAAATTACTCAGTGATCTTGTACATTTAATCAATTAAACATATTAAGTAGACAATTGCATTACCCAAATTTGTTTACAGATTTGTTACAAATTACTCTACAGTAATTTTTTCCGCCAATGTATCTTTAATAGAAAAAATTCCTTAGCATTCCCAGTAACACAGAAACACTAAAAACTGATCATCGAGAAAAAGCACTTTGAAGTTTTTCTTTTCCATTAGAACAAATAGCATGCATGCGTTAAAGTTACTGATAACTTTTTAAATAATTTAGCTAGAGCAATGTTATTTTTTCCGAGTGTTTTAAATAACTTTTACTTTTGAAATAAGCAAAAAAAATTTTTTTGGTCTTTTGGTAATTTGAGGAACTATGACCCCTTAAATTTTGTTGATTGCCTTTAATATATCGTTAAGTTGAGCTCAAATGCAATAAATTCTAAGTCTAAGTCTATATTTTTAGTCAACAAGTACAAGAGAAATACAATGGAACAGCTAACAAAAGGGACATCATCATCAACTCCTAACAGCTTGGTCGGCTTCCTGGTCCAAGAAAACGCTCATAGCGAATAATTAGTGCAGCGAAGGAGGAGTGGAAAGAAACTGCAGGTCTATGTCGCTTTCTTTCAGCTGACTTTGCACACGTTCGGATTTTGTTGCACCAGTTTCCTAGACATACATGCCTTTTCCCCTGGGACATAGCAGGAAACTCATATACTTGGCTCATGGACGAATAATGATGCCCTGGATACAGGGTAATTCGTAAAAACGTTGACAAAATGATATGTCAGATCCATCACACAACAATGATCGCATGGAATATAGGGTGGAAATTGCAATCCAGAGCCGCTACTGGCCGTCAAAAATAAACAAAGAGACATCTAAAATAATTTATAAAAAACATTACAGATAATTTTATGAATAATTTTTCACTTAAATGCGACTAATATAAGCCAATTGAGCCAATTGGAGATGCTCAAAGTTTTTACCAGTTGTATCGAGATAAGCCTGGCACCTATGTTACATGGGATGTGACAACTCATGCCATCTATAATACATTCCTATAGTCAGATTCAAATTTACAATCTTCACTATCTAGTATTTTATTATCTGTTAAACGTTTTGGAAATGAATTACATCCATGTCTGCATTTAACTTTAGATGCTTTCTTTTTTAAGAATAATCATTGACGTATTTAACGGAGTGCTTTCGCAAATTGCCTTTTATGCAAATAAAGGAATAAATGTGCTTCCAAACCATTCCCCGGAGAAGACATTAACCTCTTTATTCAGGTTCTTTCCCTTTTTATGTTTTAACTGTTCGAATTGCTGATGTTGAGACGCTGCATTTAAATAAGAAACATAATTTCACGCAGAAAAAAATTTTCTTCCAACCTTTAAATCGAGACAAATTTTCGGAAGCGAATATCCCTTTTTTTGCCACCTCTAGGTAACTTTACTTTTGCCTTTCTTAAAACGATTCTTTTCTGACACGTCAGGGAAAAAAGGAAAAAGGAAGAACTACTTTCCTCGATATGCATTTTATAAAAAAACGCGTCATCTTTGAGTTAGAAACGGACTTATATTTTATTGAACACTAGCTACTTGGCCCGGCTCTGCACGGGATCTATCTTGAGGAAAAGTGTCATGTCAAGTGACGCGTGTCTGAAAGTCCCGATTAAATTAAAGTCAGTAATTTTCTAGAACGCAGTACGAAAAATTAATCACCAAAAAATTATTAAATCCGTCCGTTACAGGAAATGTCTAAAGCAAAAGAAACAATTTTATTTGGTTATGTTCAAGAAAAAAATGGCAACACCTTTTTCTCATTAATAATTTATTTCACGCTATTTAATTTCTTTCACGCTCGTGCAGTCGATTTTTATAAATCCAATTTAAAATGGATATTTCCAAATTTAAAAATGCCCATATCTTTTTTCAGGGTGGAGATATCAATTAGTGGTTTTGAAAACCTTCAGAAGGAAACTTTCTTGAAAGGTATTTTTGCGTTTTTTCGAATGACACCAAGATCGAGAAGATCCGATAAGTATTTCGCTAGATAGAGCCATTTTGAAGTCCTTTATATGAAATTCGAACGAATCGGTACTTTTTTCCCGCTTTAAAACCACCCTATGATCTTTCCCGGGTGCTCAAGTATCTCCCTGCCAAATTTCTTCCAGATCCGACGTAAACTGTGGATTTGTACAGTCTAACATTTTTTCGCGAGACCTCCGTCGAATCTGCGCACGCGCCAAGTCTCTTTTGACTTTCTCGAAAGAGCTGGGAAATGCAACGAGGAAGTAGCAAGCGAACAAAAACTGAAGGCATCGGGAAGTGCGCATCCTAAACCTATCTCCCATTTTTTAAATGGAAGCGTTCGTGGCTGCCAGGCGCACAATACACAGACAGTCTAAGGTACACACACACACACACACATAGACATACATATTCTTTTATTTATATGGCTAGATCATAGAGACAGCTATATTATTAACGTAAATATGTTCGTATATTTCTTTCCGGAAAAAGTGTAACATTAAGCTATAATTAGAAATGGTATGGAGTTTTAGTGTCAATTAACGCAGTTTATATGAGGTAATTAGTTTTGTGAAGGTGATAGAGGTTTTCAACTTACTCAATTTCCTTTGCATAATATTGTGCAGTAACCCTTCGTTATACCTCACTTTTTCTTTGCCCCCTGAAAAATTTAATTTATGTTAAAAAAATAAGTAAATGGTTTTTTTATTTGATATTAAAGAAAAAAAAAGTATATTTCTCAAAAATAGTATTTTCTGATTTTTAAAATAAACAAACAAAACTGGCATGCTTTCCATTTGCTTAATTCGTTGCAGTTTAAGTAGCCTTTCGATTCGTATCATACCGTGAGAAAATAAAGTACTTTAAAAAAAATAATTAAAGAAAAAGTGGTAAACTAATTTTCCTTTGTTTTTATTAAGAAAATCGTCCAAAATATTATGATAAACTACTTTTGTTAGATATGCATTTCATTAATTTGTCCGTTAATTCTTCAATTCTTATGACCACGGTTACATCGTGTTTTCGGATATATCGCTCTTATTTTGTCGTCTCCCAAAAAATGCGATATAATGGGTAGTTACTGTAATTCTGCAATGAACTTTGACGTATCAAATTAGATGTTGTCCTTTATTTTTACTCAAGTAGCTGTAAGTTGTCACCCTTGAAGTCGCCTCTTAAGTTTGTGGCCTCATATTTAGCTCTAAAAAAAACTTTTGATTTAACAAACTTAAAATTAAAGTAAAATTTTAAAATACAATGTAAGTCACCCGTATACTTTCCCAAGAGAAATAAATCAATTTTGACAGCAGAAATATTTCTTAAGTTAGATGCCGAAACAGAGCGAATCTAATTATTGTTCAGACTCCTACATTAACTTTATTCACTTTCATCAATAAATTAATGAGAAAAAGGAAAACATTTTGAGTAAGTTAATGAGATGTACTGGTGATAATTATTGAGAGGAATTGTGCAATGAAGTGTATATGTATGTGTGAACAAAGTTCGAAGAAACTAATTCATCTCCATTGTTACTGATAGTGCGATTAAGAAAGGAAACTCATTTTCAGAAACTTTAAAGACTGTTTTGTAGTTGAGTCTTTAGATGCGTCCTCAAGGGATCTTTGAAACACTTTTGAACGTAATTACTTCAATTTTCTACTGTCAGCACTAAGTCAAGATGTAATACTTAGCTTTAATATTTTAACAGCAAACAGCCGAGAGAGTATATAAAGTGCCAGCACCCTAAACGGGTTATAAATTGTGTAGTAAATTAAACGTTTAAACTTTCGGAGATTGCTAGCAGAGAAAAATTAAATATATAAAATGAGCTTTTCAAAGAAACCGAGATTAAAGTATTACTAGTTAAACTAATTAGTAAACTTTTTAAAAACTAGTCTTCATCGATTAGAGATTCTTTTCAACAGTTTGCACTTGAATATATTGTTATAATGGAATCACATTCAGATAAATCTCTGAATTTATACCATTATTATTCCAGGTACTACAATTTTTCCGAATGATGCATGTATAAACACTTGATTAAAAATATATATTTTTTATATTATTACACTTAAAGGAAACATTTCAAAAAACCTATTAACACTCTACATAAATTTGGAAATTAATATCTCAAAATAGAATAATGCAACTATATTTTCCTTATGCATTAATGTCTAATTGCGTGTTTCTAAAGCTTAATATTGTCATGTAAGTTCTGTCCAGAGTTTTTTCAAACAGTCGCCTGCCACAAATTCAAAGCTGCAATAGAAAAAAATCTGTTACTCTTGCAAGTGTTTTTTGGCATGAAATTTAACGCAATCAGTATGAGTTTGCCAAAATTGCCGAGAACGGTGTTGAAACTCCACTTTGTTTAATTTCCGAGTCACATTTGTGATGAGAGTATGCATCTTGGTCGTTGCGAAAGCAGTCCTCTAGCAAGTGATTTATTAATATTAATTAGTGTAATTATAAGACATTATTTACTATGTCCATGATTTATGCCTGCATGTATGGGTTGTTTCTTAATTATATTCCAATTATTTTGCATGTAAAATTTATCTAAGAGAGAATCCACAGTTGTCTGCCTAGTAATACTAGAAATTTGCCCCCTGTCATGATTTATCAGAATCACTTAAACTTCAATTGGCACTCTTTTGAACCAACGTAATAGATTTATTTCCTGAGCAATAGTAATAGAATTATACGATTGTTTCAAAAAAACCTACCCGAATAGATTCTATATAGAAAATTACGAGTTTACAGAGAATCGCCCATACGTTATTACAGTGTATCTGTACAATAAAAAAATATTTAATTTTTAAGTAAGTGGGATTTAATCTTAATATGCAGAATGTACATCAACCTACTGCAGACTGTGAAGTTTGCTTTGAAACGACGCGACGTCCCAATAAAGATGACAAAATGCTTCTTATACACTACTAAGTCAGCAGATATTTGATTCATATCCGGAGAAATGGCTCTATGCATTATTCATAGCGGTAAGCAGGTTCAATCAAACTATTCCGCTCAGCACAGATGGTGAATGATACCAAATTCAACCAAAATGAGAAAAAAAGGTTTAACTTAGTTTCAGGTTGCAAAAGTTTCAGAAAGCGTTGAATTTCCACGCATATAAGAAATATGCAAATAATCAAAAAAGCAAAATAAGCGAAAAATTACTATGCTGAATTTTTTTATGTGGGGAATTTCGAATAAGTTCAGATCAAAAGTATTAATATTGTCTTTTTTACTTTTTCTATTTAAAATTTCACACTGAAATAAATTTTACAAGGCCTATTTTGACTTAGAAAGACAATTACACGTAACCGTATAATTATGGTTTTCTTTTTGCATGAAAAATTCAACTAAATAACAAAGATAAAAAATTACCTAAGAATTGGAGGTGAATTTTAAAAAGTTGCCAAAAGTGTATTCCTTTTATTTTCAACATACTTTTAAAAGTGAATGCATATGAATGAATTTAGTTTAGCAAAATTTTGAAACAAAAAATCTAAGCGTTAGTAAAACAAAGACATCAATAAATAAGAAATAGGGTGATGCTTAAAAATGAAAGTTAAAAAATTCAGCGGTTCATCCTCAGATTTTGATCTCTCATATAAAAAATGGAGTTAACTAAAATTTTGCTGGATTTCATAAAGTTTTAGGGGTCGCTACCAGGCTTTAAATTTCATAAAAAATGTTAAAATTCAATAATTTTCATTAGTAATTTTTAATATTATAAAAAAAATCTTATCTCACGTAACACTTTATTTTTATGCCAAATAGACTCCAATCTAACCACACAGCCCCTCCCTTCCATTCTAGACCCCCCCCCCCTCCCTCGAACTTCAGGAGCCTGTCACTGCTTGTCAGTGTAGTGGCTGTCTATGATCAGTGCAGGTGGGAGCAGTTAGTTTAACTTTCAAAACAGTGTATTTTGCTTTTATTATAAAATGTGATTTATTTTCTGTGTTTTAAGCTTCAAAAGTAAGAGTTTTTATGTCTAGGAATTGCAAACAGTAAACTATATAATGAATAAATTTGAATGGACTGGAAGAGTATATTACTTGTTTTGGCTGTTTTTAACAGACTTCAGATAAATGTATTTAGAACTAGGACTCTCAATTTTTGGTTTTTATAATTTTATTACTGTTATTTATGACAAATTGTACAGTGCCTGCAGTTTCTACAAGAAAACAGACGGAAATATGGCTAGTAGGTCAAATTTCTTAAACAGTAAATCAAACCAAACTACCTCTAACCAACATGAAACTCTTTCTGTATTTTTTATTACACAGAACAGGAAAAGCAAACATATTCCACGAAGCTGCTCATTCGAATTCCAAAGATGTATTGGAAATTTAAAATAAAAATAGAATTCCCCAACACAACAGAAAATTCATGTTGTGGATAAGATTGAAAAGCTTTTTAAAGAGTGGTAGAATCTAAAGAAAAATAAAGAAAGGTGCGTCATTTAAAAGCCTGCAGGTCTTCACCGAGCACGTTGGATGGCAAAGTCCACCCACTCTCTGAAAATATTCGAACTGTTTTCGAAACTTATAATGTTTCGGAAATAATTCAGATTAACAAAACAAGAGGAAAAGGTTTGCGAGAAATCTTTATTTTTAGCCTTAATCTACATTAAGTATTGGTTCCAAGCTCCACCCGCTTGTTCAGCCCCAAGAAACGACTTAGAACTCCTCAAAGATTTAAATACGCATGAGGAATAAACCCTGTCATAGCTAGAAAAGCAATAAATCTATTTGCCTTATCATTTTTTGACGAAAAAGTAAAAATGCAACTAAAAGAAAATGGTCTAAGCTCTAAAGAAAGAAGGAGCTTATTTTTGGCCGAAAATAATTAATGTAGACATTGAAAACATTGGTAATAAAAATCTAGAAGATTTTGTAACTAGTAACACCAAACGATTCTTTTCTATTACCGGATTAAGCTCCGATTTCCTCAAAAAAAAAAAAAAAAAAAAAGTTGAAAACTGGATCAAAGGCAAGGAATATATTCAAAGTAAGGATATACTAGTAACAAAATTTAAGGTAGTCAATAATATAGCAGAGAGGGGTGTCCTTAATCCAAGAGTACAACAAAATGCTGACTCTAGATGAAGACCAGAAGCAGTATATTTTGCTTCTTGTGAAGTCCTTCAGACAAAAGTTCACGAACTACAAAAAAGCAACTTTGCTGTCTGCATAATGAGTTTTTTACGTGTTAATTGTGATATCAAATGTTCACACGATCATTAATGTTGTCATTACATTATTATTTGAGTGAATATCCTTTTAAAATCTCTCATTTTTTTAACTTAAAAATTCAGGTATATTTCAGACCACTCACAATGAGTATTTCTGGTTTATATTATTTAAAGAACATTTGTGGCTGTAAAAACTTCCTTTAGCAGTGCTTTAAGCTACAAAAAATTGTGGAGGGCGAAAAATGACGAAAAAAATTGCTATTTAAGAGGAACAAGTTATCAGATTAGCGGGGCAATTGAACACCTGTACCTAATCAAAAAAAAAAAGAAATAAATTAAAATAAAAATAAATAAAAACATTAATTTTTCAACCCCCTCCCACCCACCCTGGAGGGGGGCGATTACAGTCCCGGGAAAAAGTGCAAATTCAATGTATACTATGTGTTGAAGGATAAATGCGTACACAAAAGGTGCATTTGCATTTTGTTTTTAAAAGGGGGGAATGCGGACCCCCCCCCCCTGGCTGCCCAAATGATGGGCTTGATAAGGCACCTCTATTCAATGAAAAAAACACCTTCAGCCGGATGAATTTTCATTCATAAGCTCTTATCTTATAAACTGAAAAAGGAGCTCTTAATAGCTCCGAAACAGGTGTCAGCAATTTGAATTCAGCTTTTTATGCATTATAATATTATTATTAAGTGGATTTAAGCATTTTACGCTTTGAAAACTGATTGTAAGCCATGAAATAATGAAGATATAATTATTTTAGTGAAGAAACTTTACCCCCCCCCCCCTTACGCCCCCCTGCACTATTTTTGGGGGTGGCAACATCCGAATTCGTATTCCTGGTACCAATACCTTTCAGAAAAACCAACTGTTATAATTGTATCACAAAAAGCGCACGGAAAACCAGTTGCTTCCAGACTACTAGCCTGATTTCTTGACTATGCCATAACTTTCTCATTTCTTTAGCAAACTCCAAGATTTGCCCCTCATGTTAAAGCCTTTTATGCAGGCTGTTGACGAAAAATCGATCCACTGTCTAAAAATGTTTTTGACGAGAAAAGTTTGTTTTTTTTTACACATTACTTCAGTGAATTAGCACCCAGCGACTATTACACAGTTGAGTGGTTAGATAGAGCGTTACGTTAGGACCGTGCAGATCACAAGTTCGATCCTGCAATGAGGTTTATTGCTTTTGGTTGTCTTTTTTTTCCGGGCTATTTTGATCCAAATTTCCAAGAATATATAACCTTTACTCAACGTAAGATTTTAAACACAATATTTTTCTTATATTAAGACAAAAAAATTTAATGTATGTTTTCAAAAATCGCTAAAAATGTTTTAAAGGTTTTTAATTAATATCTTCGTTAATTGATGTCAGTTAAATACGCGACCTAGCTAAGAATACTATCGATCAACTGTTTTCAAGCAAAAAAAATTCAAAATTGGTTCCTTCATTTAAAGGCTAAAGTGACATAGATACACAGACACGTCAAACTTATAACCCCATTCCTTGTTGTGTCTAGGTTTAAATAAGAAAGAAGTAAAACGAAAGAAAATGATGTATTTTTTGTTTCTACCCCCCATTTATGTTTGTCGTTTTTCCCTACATACTCTTCACAAATGTTTGATTCTCCAATACATCTAATCTTTCTGTTTTTACACAGAGAATTCTGTCAATTTTTAATATATAACTCTCATTAAACGATAAAGACAAAAAAAAAATACATAAAACTAATTTGTTTATTAAAATAACATTTGATCGTTGCACATACAATACTTTTTCTTGAGCAAATATTTGTTGAACAAAATAATGACTAGTCTATGAACTAATATTTGACACACACGAACTTTCTTTTAGTATATCTCAGTTTTCACAATCACAACGGTAAAAAACATGTTTAAACTGCAAGTTATATTATGTCAGTGCTTTCCTATAAAAGTTTCCCCACGTGATTTTGCAGCGGTTCATATTTTCGTTACACTTATATTGAGAAGTAAAGAAAATACGCAAAAGAAGGTTTCAGAATATTTCGTTTAACAGTTTTTTTTTTTTCAATTAGTAAAATTGACTTTAAAAAGTTTTAATTTGTACAGAAACACATGAAAATCACCACTTTTTTAAATGTGCGGTTCAAACTTTTTTAATTTTTATCTTCCAAAATTCCTGATGCAGAGCTATAAAAATTCTTCCAAATTTTTAAAATAATTACATACCATCTAAAATGTTTTCACTGTCATATGGACCAAATACGAGAATTTTTAACGAGACTCGAATTTTTGAATGCGAAATTAAGCTAATTCATTCACTGACTCGTTTACCCCACCCCTTTTATTTTAGTTTTTCTTACTGAATCCAGTAATTAGGTCAACATTATGTATATAACACATTATTCTTTCAGTTTTCAAGTTTTATTTACACTGTTTTGCAAAGGATATGTTCTTTCCTTGCCGAACTTTCTTTTCTTGACTTTATGTTCTTTGAACGATATCAACATTTCACTGGGGAATAATAGTCTTAACTCTCAGTCTAAATGTTAAGGAAGCCGATGATTTCAAATTCCTCTTTACGTGGCAGGATCCCTTCTCCGTGTTAATGTTGTGTTCGTACTTGCAGGGCTAATTTTGTCATCCACGCGAATCAGTCTCGTTCGCGATAGAATGTAGGGTCTCTTAATATAGCAGACGCAGCAGGACGGAAAGCGGAAAGCATCCGTGTACGTCCTCTTCTGATTGGGATGGAGGGCCAAGAGCCTCTTGTAGGCGTACTTCTGACGGCACCTCGAGCTCACTCCAGCTGGTAGAGCACCATCCAAGTACGTGCAAGGCTTGTCTTCATTTCTGTGGAAGATATATGAAAATTAAAAGACCTAAAAAATACGCTTTTAGATGCACTTTTGTAATTTAGTTTAGCCTTTAGTATTTGTATTAAATATATTAATTTTATGTTAGCAAAGAGCGTGGATTTTATCTTATTTAGTTACATACAAACAACTGAAACACTTATAACACATCAACATGTAATATAGTTTAGCCTTAAGCATTAAATATAGTATGAAAAATATTACTTTTATCTTTGTAAAGAAAGTGAATTTTATATTTTATTCCGAGTTACATACATAAAAACAAACAAACCCACATGTGAAACTAATAAAAGCATATTAATATTGTTTTAATAAATGTGACGACACAGCAGCAGTAAGAATCATAGCTGTCCATGAATAAAAGTACTGTTCTCATTTTAAAAAGGCAGAAATATGAAATTAATTTGCGTCTTCCAGTACAATTCTTGCACGCCTCTGATTAATTCAACAGGACCATTCCACGAAAATGACCCCCATCTTGTCCTGCACATGACACTCGTGTATTTCATTAAAAAGTAGTGAAGGGAAATGAGCGAAATTTTGTTGTTTAAGAAATCACATACGGGTATGGGATTTCTTTGGCAAAAAACTTAGTTACTTTTTTAAATTACTACTTTTTAATGAAATATATGAGCATCTCGTGCGGGACAAACTCCCGGCGCTTTTGTGGCATGACCCAATCTCGTTTTTGTCTATAGGTCACGTGGAACATTAATGTGAGACTGATGAATCAAATGCAATTAGTCTACACGAGTGGTGCCTTTATCATATCGCAGTCTCTATATTTTTAATTTTATAACGTGAAAAGTTTTTCAGAAAAGGGTTGAAAGGAGTGAATCCAATACGCTGGCTCTGTACCGAATACAAATTCGGAAAAAACGCAAAACAAGCAGCTCTTATCAAAAAATAACTGCCATAAGTCACCTAACTTGCTGCACATTAGGGTGGAGCGAAAAACAAAAATTTTGGAATTTCATTCTGTAATACCTGGCAAAAGCTGTGCATGTGTAAGTATAATACACATGTAAAATATTATCAAGTTTGAACAACTCCTTTAGGGTCCTACCAGGGCTTGAATTTCTCTAAAACTACGAAAAAATGTCAATTTTCTAAAATTTTTTGGAAAATACAAATAATCACCATTTTTGTTCTAATACCATTAAAATGCTTCCTTTTAACACTCTTTTCATGCATCTTAAAAATTATTTAAATTTTATGCAGTATTAAGTTCGTACATAAACCGCAAAGTTCTGTGAAATTAACCAAAAATTGACTTTTTTTACCATTTTTTGCACGTAGCAATAATTTTTCTTTTGTAATCCAGATACTATTTTTTTGCAATGAATGGGCAAAATGCAGCTTTTAGTTGTAAATGCAATTATATTTCGTTACATTAAGAGCCCATAACGCACCACAAGGAGGTAGCTGCATTTCGGGTGTCATTCTGCCTCTCCCATCCACCCAGCCACGTTATTTACATATTTGCAATACATTAATATGGATGCAATTACTATCTGATGTTAAACAGGTTTCTCCTTTTGAATCAAAGTTTGAAGTTAGACTCATGACTCAGTTTTGGCATTGATGATTGCGAGCCATAAAGTTTTTCATTTAAATTCATATCTTGTCTCTTCCTTCAATAGTAATCTACCGTGTCACTAACCAGTTTTAAACCCTTAAAACAGTCGGAATGTAGAAGAGGTATACTTATTGAATCATTGATAAAGTACAACTTGTTTTTGAAAAGTTAACTTATTAACATTGCAAGAACTCGGTGGAAAATTTTGAAGCTTAAAAACGGATTTAAAAAACAAGTAAAAGTACTTGATGGACATTGTCAATGTAATACAGAAAGAAAAAAGTGACCCTGATCTCACTATCGAAAATCGGAGACCTTTCAGTCATTAGCTTTCATTAATTCGAGCTAAATAGAGTTATGAAGCTGTTGATTTTCAAGCTGAATTTCTAATGAGATAAAGATACTCGTCAGTTATATCATTAAAAATATGCTTCTGTATAGTTCAATAAATTAGAAATTTAAAAAAGAAAGAAAATTTCCGTGAAACATGGAGCTGTAATCATATTAAAAATTACACATTCTATAAAAGTTTGGAATTATAAGAATAAATTGACTGGTCAACGCGTGTTTACTTTCCTCCCATTAATGATGTCAATTAAAAATATCTCAACTTTCAAAACTTAATATTGGTCATAAAGGTTCTCATTTAGTTATCAAAGTGTTTTCTGATCTTGTATGCCTTTCTGTAACCCAACTCTTTTACAGTTTGACTATCGTCCATTGCCATGGCCAATAACAAGTTCTCAAAATTAACAAAGCAAGCATTTCTTCGAATCACCGGATCCACGAAGAAAAGAAGAATCAATCAAATGAAATATAGATTGCGTAACTTTCATTATACCAACAATTCCATGTTTCACGGAAATTTTCTTTCTTTTTTTTTAATTTCTAATTTCTTGAACCGTACTGAAGCATATTATTTAAAGATATAACTGACGAGTATCTTCATCTCATTAGAAATTCACCTTGAAAATTAACAGCTTCATAGCTCTGTTACCTCGAACAAACGAACGCTAATGACTGAAAGGTCTCTAATTTCTGATAGTGAGATCAGGGTCACTTTTTTCTTTCTGTATTACATTGACAATGTATATCAAGTACTTTTACTCGTTTTTTAAATCCGTTTTTAAAGCTTCGATATCTTCCGCCAAGTTCTTGCAACGTTAATAAGTTAACTTTTCAACAACAAATTGTACTTTATCAGTGATTCAATAAGTGTACCTCTTCTACACGAAGAGACAAAAGATATGAATTTAAATGAAAAATTGTACGCTCGCAATCATCAATGCCAAACCTGAGTCATGAGTCTAACTTCAAACTTTGATTCAAAAGGAGAAACCTGTTTAACATCAGATAGTAATTGCATCCATATAAATGTATTGAAAATATGTAAATAACGTGGCTGGGTGGATGGGAAAGGCAGAATGACACCCGAAATGCGGCTGCCTCCTTGTGGTGCGTTCTGGGCTTTAATGTAACAAAACATGATTGCATTTACAACTAAAAGCTGCATTTTGCCCATTCATTGCAAAAAAATAGTATCTGGATTATAAAAGAAGAATTATTGCTATGTGCAAAAAATGGTAAAAAAAGTCAATTTTTGGTTAATTTCACCGAACTTTACGGTTTATGTACGAACTTAATACTGCATAGAATGTAAATAATTTTGAAGATGCATGAAAAGAGTGTTAAAAGGAAGCATTTTAATGGTATTAGAACAAAAATGCTGATTATTTGTATTTTTTAAAAAAATTTAGAAAATTTACATTTTTTCGTATTTTTAAAGAAATTCAAGTCCTGGTAGGAACATAAAGGAGTTGTTCAAACTTGATAATATTTTATATGTGTATTATACTTACACAGCTTTTGCCTGGTATTATAGAATAAAATACCAAAATTGTTGTTTTTCGCTCCACCCTACTGCCCATGCTCATTAACATTTTACCATTCGAGCCTCTCAGGAATATGTTAGAGGCAGGCCCGTCATTTCGGGGGTTCAGGGGGGGGGGTCAATCGCCCCCCCCCTCCCCTGACTTTGAGAAATCAGTGTATATGTAAGTGGGTGTGGTTTTTCATGTTTTCTGATGAAAATTGCATTGTGTTTGGACCCTTTGCCCACCCCCCCCTGGAAAAACTTGAAATGACGTCCCTGGTTAGAGGATAATATAATGCTCCCTTCCTCTCCATGCAAGAATAAAGGCTATGAAGCTGTGGCGGGGAAATGGTGGCGAGACTTTCAAAATATTGAATTAATAGAAAAAACGGAGGTCTTATTTTGATTCATGGGGTCACTTTGCATCATATTCAGCATAATCGGTGACAGAAAATTGTTTTAGGTTTTCTTTTGGCGTTCTAATTTAATAAGCAATAAGCTAACAAAGAGGTAAGTTAGGGTCAGCATCAGTTTTTTAAAACGAAACTTTCTTCTACATCTTATATGCATTATTTGGTACTTCAGTTACAAGTACTAAGTTTTATTTATAGTCTTAACGACTTTTCAAATTTATGTATTATGGAACCGTATTTACATATATTGGCGTAATTTGCTCCCTTGGCGAAGTTCCTAGTCGATAAAGTTAGCGTTATTCTTGACGGAAGTTTATGCAAAACGAGAACAGCGGAAGACGATGTAACCCTGCGTGACACCAATCAAAGCGAATCAATTCCCAATCATAATATTAAGACTTAACAATTTTTGTTAGAAACCATTTATTACCTTTTAAGAAGCAGTAGGAAAAAAAACTATCACATGTAAACACATTTTCCAGAAAATGTTCAGCATACCGAAAATTTCAACCCATCGAAATTCGTATTACTTTACGAATGCAGTATTTTCTTCTAGACATCAGATATAGAAGAAGGTAAAAATATTTTACTAAACAGAATTTAAATCAGAGCGTGCATTATAAAACTTGTTTTTGTACTACGTATGACCAGCTACTGAAAATCATCTTACTAACCGATGAAATCAAACTGGTTACTTTTTGACATACATCACTTTTGGCGCAATCATGCAAGGTCCGGATTGACTCAAAATTAGGACACTGAGTAGAATTGACCCGATTGTGAATGCAAAACAGTTTGAAAAAGCATTTTGTATGGACATAAATGTATGGACAAAACGTCACTTATTACAGGACAGTATAGAAACATTTTATTTCTTTAATGAGCTTCTATTTTGCATAGGTAAACAACCCTAAACTTTAAACACAGCGTTTTGCCCTTGAGCTGCAACCCCAATTTAATTTTTTAAAATACAATGAGATCAGATTGAAGCTGTGGTGTTGCCAACAACGAATAAAATACTCTCTAAGGACGTTATTAAACGTGTAAGTAGCAGCATACACTAAATTAAAATAAACATGTCGCTTTTTTCAGCATTCGTAAATGCAGGGCATTTTCTGTGCTATTGTACGCTTGATAATGTAACTCATTCTATAACTAAAACTATAAACATTGAGATATTTTACATTATTTAAAAACGTTGTAGGACATGTAACTGCTGCTTGTTTGTAGTTTTTACAGCTGAAATCCAATGTTTCTAATTTTTTTTAAAGATTTGATCATACTTTAATTAAACTTTGAATTGTTAAAGCATCTTCCCTATGTTTGCAACAAGAGTTAAAAACCAAAGAACACAATTTAAATTTTTTTTAAAAGATCAAGTGTTTCAGTGGAAAGTTGAATTTGTATTATTTTGGTAGCTACCAATTGCGGTCCTCAAACTGTCTATAAGAAAAAGACTTTACATTCAAACTCGACAGTTTTCCCCGTTTCAAAATTAACAAAAAAAGTTTATTGGTTCAAAGGTTTTGATAGTAGTTTGCAAAAAATGACTATAGTTATCCAGATATGTGCAAATAGTTTTAAATACCAGTCAGAAGCCTATTCCACTGAAACTTTGTCCTGCTATCATGCTTCAATCAAAGTTTGAACAGAAACTTTGTTTTGAGATCAATAAAGGGTTGACGCGTCATATATTACGGTTTAAACTCATAATTTCTCTACACAAAAACGTTCATAAACAGACAATAACTCACTCGCAGATCTCTGCCATTACAGCTTGAACATAATCAACATCATTGATTACATATGCCCACTGGTCATTCTCGTTGACTGCAGCCTTAGGGTAGAAGAGCCTAGCTTGCTGAGAACAGACAGTTTCCTCTGACATGTCGCTAGGCACAATCTTTCGGGGATGGATGGTCAATGTCCCGAAAAGCTCCTTAAATTCCTCTGAAGAATAGTTGATTGCTTTACGAATGTCCGTTCTGAAACATGGAAATCGAAGTCAGGAAACAAAACAGTTATACACACAGGAGAAACCAAAGATAAAGCTGTTTTTTTTTTTTTTATTAAAATAATTTTTTAACCCCTTCCCGCTCGCTCCCGTCAAAATTACGAACTGAGTTTCCGCTTTTTATTTCTTTCTCCGTGACACTTCCGGCCTGGAGTAAAAAATGTAGTAACGGGCCGATAAGAATAAAACTAATTCATTTTGTATTCCCGAAAACATGTTACTTCCAATTTTACACATTGGACAGCAGCACCAGGATATTTGATAAAATTTTAAATGGAAAAAACATGTTTTAAAATTTGTTTTGCTTTGCTGGAAAACCAAAGTTAACCCTAAATGTTGGCTTTTCGTTAGTTTTTTTTTTTTTTTTATTTCAAGCTAAAAACAAAAAATTAAAAATGAATGCATATATTGTTCATGCATACATTTTCAGAAAATTTTAAGCATAAAAATAGGCCCTTTTATTATCGTTTTCTTGAAAATTAACCAATCATTAAGCAGGTCCTTCATTTAGGTGGGTCAGGGGGTGGGGTCAATTGCCCCCCTCTGATTTTGAGAAACCAATGTTTGTACGCAAGAGTGGACGTGATTTTTACTGTTTTCAGATGAAATTGCATTGTGTTCGCACCCTTTGATCCCCACCCCCCTGAAAAACTTGAAATGACGGGCCTGTAAGGGGTAAGCTAACTGAGACTGAAGATTTCTTGAAAAATTAAGAGCGAAAGAAATCCTCATAACGTAAAATAAATTATTACATTTTACGTTTATTATGAACGTTGCATGTATATTATTAGGAAACATGCGCTATATTACTGCACTGTAACCCGCAGCAAAAGGATTCTATTACTATTTATACTACTTAATTTTCAAAAAAAAGTTAAAATAAAAGCTACTATTCAAATGAAAACTTATATGAGTGCGTAAGCAAAATCTGGAATTAAAATTTAGCTATATTTTGAAACGAATTTGTTGCCTTGTGAATTAGAAGAGATTTTAAGTATTTTACACATAATAGATTATGCAATGAACTTAAATAAAAAGTAATGCTCATACAATGAGCAGGTCAGGGCAAAATAAAATAAACCATAAAACATTTCATAAATTAGTTTTGAGAAATACAACTACACAAAGAACTTTCGTCAAAAGGCTCATATTTCATTTTTTATCACTTTTGTCTTAGTAATAGAATCAACTCTAGGTTACTGGCAACATCTTCATATAATTAAATAACTTCGCGAATTTAAACTTCCCATTAAAACATGTTCTTCGCGTTAGTACACCAATTAAAACAAATTTTTACCATTGAAATTGGAAAAAACTTATTTTTTTCTCAGCCGTTTTACTTTTCTTTAACAAATAACATATGCCAGTTTTTAGGCCTGAATAAATTTTACTATTTCCGTCACACAAATTTTAAAATTTCAGTTATTTTTGTTTCTTGTTTCTCGTGGAAGCTTAAATTTATAAAAACTAAAAAATCTCTCTTTATAATAATACTTTGAAGGCACAAAGAATTTTGTTTTCCTTATTGATGGGGTTCTGACTGGAAGGAGCAATTTTAATAATTAACATGAAACTTCAAAGAATATGCGAACATGTACCGCTAATTCGGACTTATTTTATTCTTTTTCAGTTCTTCCATTTATATTAGAGATGCTGTAAAAATGCCAAACAAAGCTGAATGCTAACTTTATAGTGCTCCTATGGTAAGTTGACTTTCAATACTAACAAATTTTCCTCTTTTTGGGTAACAGGAACAGGTAATTGGCACTGAACTAAGTTAAGTTATTTTCCTAATCGCTTTGCTTAAGTATTTTAACTCAAGTTCGAGGCAATTACCCTTTCCTATTATCCAAAAAGTGTTAAACACTCAATATACAGAGCTCAAATTTCCAGGAGCACTATAATATTAGTTTGCTCACTGACACATTGCAATTTCAAAGATGGTTGTTAAAACAACTGATCTTGTTGGATTGCAAACGGTAAATCTGCGGTTAGTTCCTATTCATTAAATGTTTTTCGAATTTTCTGTGAACTTTAAAAGAATTAGTTACCCAAGTCGGAATTTTTTACCGAAAGTAAATTTTTGTTTGAACTAAAAAGAATTACAGGAGAGGAAGAGAGTTAATATCATCGTTTTAACAGGTTCGTACTAGTATTCTGATGCTTGTAGTTTAGTTTTTAATAATTTACTTAACTGCACAACTGATGCGATAATTATAAACGGCAATGTAATAAATCAGCATTAGGAGTAATTGAAAATGAATATTAAATTAACACTGATATAAGCTCTTTTCTAATGACCGATTTCGGAAATTTTTTTAAAGGTTATTCATTAATTCTTTTCACAAATTAAGAGAGAGTTTCTTTCAAAAGAAAAAAAATATTTCCTGCGAACTCCAGT
This sequence comes from Uloborus plumipes, assembly GCA_038373865.1. Lineage (NCBI taxonomy): Eukaryota > Metazoa > Arthropoda > Arachnida > Araneae > Uloboridae > Uloborus > Uloborus plumipes. The sequence goes on from JAXGGA010009469.1 coordinate 33,297, forward strand.
GTCACATACTGTTACTTGAATTAGAAAGCTTAAAGTGATGCACAAAATATCTGAAAGTTTTGAATAATATATATACATTTGCTATTGCGTTTTAACTAAATTTCCTTTTCTTGCTATTCACAAATTGGCTTAGACAATCAGATAATTGGATGTATATTTTGTACATAATAAGCACATAAAATCTCTTTCAACTATCTTCCAAGTCTCGAATACATTTATTTTTCTATTCCTTTGACAGCACAGTAGAAAACAGCTTAGTTCACAACTTCAACGTGACAATAATTTAATCACAAGCATATTTTTTTCTCGTTTATTCCGTTGAAATATATTCCTTCTAACGTTAAAACTCTTATTTTAAGCACTGTAAGGTAGAATAAGCATTCTGCTTTTCACGCACGAATTGGTAAAAGTAAATTACTTATAAAACTCATTGTTATCCAAATGTCGGACTTGCGTTTGGATGTGAACATTGGCATTGTTTATTCAAACTACTACTAAATTATAAGCGTGATAGTTCAAGAACAATGCACAAGTTTAAAACGAAATACCTCAAAAGTCTGTGTACCAGAGTGATTCGAGTGCGCTTTTATGTTCACACATTCACGATATTTAATAAAAAATAACAATGAAGTGTATAAGTTAGCCGAATTATGCATCTACATATTTGTACTTCTATCAATGCATCCATTTTCAAAAATATCTCGTGAGGTACATCTAAATGTGAATATTCATGTAAAAGTTTATATGGCTCTCTATCCATATGGCTATTTATATGTTAATTCATACCACAGCCGTAACCCCAGACAATTGTTTCGGGAAGAGTTTTACCAACACATTTTTCGTGGAATATATGATAAATAAGATTTGATTTCGTGTTCTATTTTCTATTACTTTTTGTTACAGTAGATGCTATAGGGACATTAACGTCAAAAATAAATAACATATCTTCCCAAGGAAGGAAAAAATTCTGATGTGCACAAAGCGTTTTCGTTAAAGTTAAAAAAAGGCGTATTGTTGTGGATGAAATTATGTGTGCAAAAACTACAATAACGATAAATAGTGCAGATAAACAGGTCGCTTGTATACTATCATTCAATAAAGATAAATTCATTTTTAAATGAAAGGGAAAAATAAATAAGAAAATTAAAAATAAAATAGCAATATTTTTCAGGAAAAAAAGGGCATTAAAAAGCATTTTTGGAACAGTTTTGAAAAATTTCCGGGGGGGAGGGAATTTAACCCTAAAACCCCACCCCTGGAATACGGTCCTGATTCATATTCCTATCCATTCACTTTTTTTTTTAAAACTCATTACCGATGTTTTTTAACCCATCTACCTAACCATTTCATATCTGATCAAATAAAACCAACCCTAAAGAAAAATTAATATTTAATTTAGTGAGAAAACCAAATGTACGAGACGATCGTTGTATCATATTACGAAATTGACTTTCATTAACTTGTTTTGGGGTGCCTCGAACCCCATTTACTAAATCGTCCGTTTAATGTCAAGCACTAACTACGAAATACCTATTATACAAGAGCAGGGATCGATTTAGACAACTGGGGTGCCTAGCGAAAACAAAGAGACAATTTTAATCAAAAATAAGAGTTTTAATTATTCATTTTTTGAAGGTCGTGGAGACCAGCTTTTTAGTTTTAGATGATAAAGGACTTTCAGACATAGAGGGTATTACTTGTTGATCAACTAAAAAACACAATCTAAATCATGCACAGTGTATCGAGACATTCCAGTTGATTTTTTTTTAATCAACATGAGCAAATATTAGTATTAGTTACGATAATTGCAAAGCGGAAACACTTTCATCTTTTTTTTTTTTCTCCCCTCTATTCTAGTAGATCACATTCATTAGCTCACTTTATTTTATTAAGGAACAAACTTTTGGGACAAATTATGTTCGTCATTTCACACATGAGAAAATTAATATGGAGACAATAATTTAGAAAATTCTAAATAGAAATCAAGGTTAGAAATCTCTAACCTTGAAAACAAGTTGCCCCATTTGTGACAAAATGACCGAGTTCCCTTTCCAAAGGGAGCTCGGTCACCGGATTCACCTGCACAAATCAGTCCCTGTTCAAGAAGAGGGAAAGTTACATTTGATTGATTTCGTACTTTACTCATACTTTTAAAACCCAAAGAACCTAATTTGTTGATACGTGACTTGAATCTCAATTTAAACTATCCGGCATTTAAATGCTTTTCTTCAACTGTCTAAATCCAGGGCTTTAATTCTAATAAAAGAGTGGACAACTAGATACTTTAGGGTTTTTTTAACCGTAAATTTCAATATCGTGTAATGTAGAAAATTCACATAAATCGAGAAACATAACTAGAACTGAGCTTTCAGAAAATTTAATCCCTTTTTAATAGTACGCTTTGTATTAAACAGCACATTTTACAGAACGAGTCACTTAAAGTTAAATTGATTAAATATACTTTACAATGCTGTGGGTCTCAATGTAACTGCCCCCTCTGTTACCGCATTAAAGGAATTTCTAAAACTAACCTTTGGAACTGCTTTTTAAAACTCCGATACTAATTTATTTGTAAAATATTTTGTAATTACTTTCAAAAAAGGTTAAATTCTCTACTGATTTTATCATCACAAAAGTGAGTCAGTCTTCAAAATAAAGTTCTGTTTTAATCAATGTCTCAGTAAATCCCTATTTTTAACTCATAGTGTAAAATGTTTGTTATATTTTCTGAGTTCATTTTTAACACAATTGTTTCTGCATTCGTTTTAGATGCAATTTTATTCGCTTAATGTTCACGCTTATTTACCCCTACGAAAGTTGTATTACAACAATTTCAAAAAAACATTTATGATTTTCTGAAAGTAAACATGTATTTATGATAAATAAATTTTAAGAGATATTTAAATTTATCGCGAAATTATTTTTTTTAATTTATTTAAAATATATTTCTTACCTTTTCTGTAGTTTACGAAGTTTTTTTTTTCAGACCTAATTTTATTTCCTATTTGATAAAAGTCTGAAGAAACTTCCGCAGTTAGTAAATGTTTACCTTAGGGCGGAAACAACGTGACGCACAAGTTTCAAAAAATATGACAGACGAGTGTTTTTAGTCACTTGTGGTAGTGAAACATCGTGTTCCGTCAACAGAAGTGAAACATCTTACATTTTTTTCAAAATGTACTAATTATCCATTTGAAATTCTCAAACTTTTGCCATAAATCCAGCAGTAATTTTGCGTAAATGATGCAAGGTTGGGCGTATAAACGATGTAATTAGCAGCAACAGATCACTAAACTTTCATTTAGAAGAAATTTGCTCGAGCTTTATGTATAACAGCTGACCTTTTGTGTTAAGTGTGAAGCTTTCGCACTTGGCAGAAGGACTCAAAATCCGTGTTTTTCAAAGTATATATATAGGCGATTCTCTGTAAACGTAATTGGCTGTCCGGACGGAGTATTTTAAAAATAATAAATTGTAATAAAGTAATTATCGCTCTTAATACAAGTAAAGCAGTAATACTTTGTGGCCCAATTGTATTTGTAGTGATAACAATTTTTTTTATAGAAATTATCTAAGCGCCAAAAACACAGTCCCCTGGCTGTCCCAATCACATTGTCTAACTGTTAAAGATAGTATTTTACCTATTAACACTAAGAAACCTACTAACACTACTTAAATTTGGCAATTAATATCTAAAAATAGAATAATGAAGCTATATTTTTCTTATGAAATAAGGTATAATTACGTATTTCTAAAACTTAAAATTGTTATGTACATTCTGTCCGGAGTTTTTTCAAACAGTCCCCTGCAACAAATTCAAAGCTGTAATACGAAAAATCTATAACTTTTGCAAATTCTTTTTGGCATGAACTTTAAAACAATCGGTGTGAATTTGCTGAAATTGCTGAGAACGGTATTGAAACGCTACTTTGCTTAGTTTGAGAGACACATTTGTGATGAAAGTATGCATCAGGGTCGTTGCGAAAACAGTCGTCTGGGAAGTGATTTTATTAATGTCAATTAGTTTAATTATGAAACATTAGTTATTATGTCCACGATTTGTGCCTAAATTTATAGGTTGTCTCCGGAACTAACTGTGTTCCAATAGTTTTGCAGATATTACGCAGCAAAGAGCAATCACACAATCACCAGGCACAGTCCCCTGCCTAGTTATACTAGGCGGGGGACTTACCCCCTATCATGATTTATCAGAAAAACACAAACTTCAATTGGTCCTCTTTCAAACTAAAGCAATAGATTCATTTTCTGAGCAATAGTATTATAATTATACGAACATTTCAAAAAACCGTGGCCGGACAGATTTCGTGTGAAAAATGACGAGTTTACAGAGAATCGCCCATATATATATATTTCAACAACATCAAAATAATGAGTTGAAGGGGCAAGGGCATGAAGGTGATACGCGACAATTTTTGAAAAACTTACTTTTTACCATGGATGAAGGTGATAAGGTAATATATAATTTTAAAGCTTTTTCCAGAAAATTAAAAAATTGTCACATATCACCTTTATTTACTTGCCCCTTCAATTATGCGTGTCATTTAACACAACTGAACACACACTAATTTGAATTTGTGTAAATCGGCGAAATTCAACTGTCACATCACCTTTATCCACTTTTGCTTGATTATTTTTTAACTGATAGCTGTAAAATAAATTTTAAATTATGCATAGCTTTTGGAGTTTGATGGATTTTTCTAAAATTACGGTGTACTCCCGAAAAAGGTTTATTTGTTTTACCGTTGAATGCGACACTTTCTGCAGAATTTTTTAGAGAAGCTACATTTTCACCAAAATTTGTAAACTTGGGACAATATTCCTTATTTTCATTTAAAATTTTTCTTCCCGCATAGTATAATCCCCATTCTTTCATTAATATTTTCTAGAAAAAAATGGTTACATAAACATTTATTTAATCTGAACTTTGGACTTACTCTGGATAATCCTCCACACTTTCACAAAAAGTGTCATCTATTTTCTGCCTGCAGAAAGGGTGCCCGAACTTGTCCACCCGAGGCGCCAAAGGGCGTCGTCTGCCTACGTATTTAACAACTGGATCAGGAAACACTGGCAGATTATGATCGCTCTCATTGGACGTTGGAAACACTACGATCTTCTCGTTTTTACTCAAAATGTCTTCTTTGTCTTTTGGAGCTTGTTGACAGGCAGTTGCATGTAGCCATGTCACAATCACTGAAGTTACCTAGAGTGAAACATGATTAGTGTAAAGAGTCGTCTTGATATGGTCAATCCAATTTCTCATTTTTGGAAATGAAAGATTCAAGACATTTTTACCGCCAATAAAGTATTTTTCTTTCTTACTCAATTTCATCGGCATACTGCTTATCCGAATTCAATTAAACTGAACTTCTAACTGTCTGAAAATTCCATCTCCGTCATTTTCTCTCTTTTTTTAATGATTTTTTACATTCATTGAAAAAAAGGAAGAAAGTAAAAGCAAAGTACAATCACCAAGTTCGTTTGCAAGCACCTGTTATTACAATACTGTAATAACAGGTGCTTGCAAACGAAAGAAGACTTGATTTCATTTTGTAATGTTTGGGAACTGAAAAAAGATTTTTTTTTTTCATTAGGGAAAAAATAGTGTGTGGATCTGATAACACGGACACCGAAAGACGAAATATTTCCACAATACCATTTCTGAAAATAGATGCAAAAAATCCCAGTTATCAATAACACACTAAAAAAGTTCATTTTTCATCAGTCATTCATTTTTATTTCTATAAAAAGTGTCGCCTCCCTTCTCCCAAACCAAAAATAATCTCATCCACGATCAGACATTTTGTTACAGGAGTCATATCATGCAAGCCATTAAACTTGATAACACTGGTTTTCAACTCGGTTGTCAAATTCGCAGGCGAATTCAAACAGACCAAAGACAAAGTACTAAAAATACTTCAAGATAAAACTCTAAAAATCTCGAAAATCTGTTATCTAACTGCAATACGTCTTGCTTTTCTGCGCACCTTTGAGACCAGAAATATAAGCCATTTTTACATACATAAAAGCCGTAACCAACAAACTAACGATGCAACAGGTTATAATTGGGAAATAGGAAACCCACCGTAAATTTGGGTCTGAATGTAGTTAGATGAAATCTTGCATTTGCCAAAACTTAATTATATTCATGAAGAGCTTACAATATTTTCGTCATTAAATAATTTCAAAAAAAGCAATTAAATAATTGTCGATTTTTTAAACTATTCCTTTTTCCCGATTCAGTAAAAAGTAATCCATATTTATTCTTTATAAAAGTAATATGGTTTAAACAAAATGTAACATTTTCTCGCTTTTAACATGAAATGCAAATTTACATAAAAGGAACTAATGAGATTCCTCTAAGTTTGTAACTGCTAAAGTTCTCCGAAAGATATAAGAATACATATCAAAAACACCTTATTCAATCATGAAGTTCAAGCAAAAATTATTTTCTTTTTATCTCACTTAAAAAGGCTCATTCATAAAATAGTTAGTCTAACTTGTTTTAAATTGTTAGATCCATCAGTTTTCTGGGAAATAAAACTAGAACAATTCACTGAAAACTTTGTTTACGACAACTCATTACGTAATCATTCACGTGTTTTTGAAACACAAAGCATTTTTGTCATTTCATATTTTGAAACGTGAGTTAAGCTTTGAGTTTAATGAGCTTCAACGACAACTTAAGTGCTTATTTTGGATGGATGGCTGGTTTAATTGGATTGGATTTGTTGGCGCAAGAGCCTTATACGCTATACTGCGCCAAACGATATTTTTGTCTAAAATACAGACATGCTAAAATTTAAATTATTGAAATACGTCAGACATAACTTCTAAAATTTTAAAAACATTTTTAAAAGAGACATTTACAAAGTTTGAAATTCTAAACAAGTCAAAAGTAAAGACTAAAAATTTCAATTAAAATCAGTAACAGAATTAACGAAATAAAGACGACACAAAAAAACTAAATCAAGTACAAAAAGCCAATCTCACTAAGAAACAGGAACAAAATAGGGTGAAGTACGTCCCCCAACAAATCCGTCAAAGTTCGGTAAAAACAATTAAAAAATTCTAAACGAGCTTGGTTAAATTTGGGCAGTTACACAAAATATGCAAACAAATTAGTATTAGACAAATTCCATACCTCAATAAATCATAGTGATCGGAACTTCATTTGGTAAATGGAAAATTCCGGATAAAAGAAAATACTCAAGTGATTGTTAAAGGACCATTAAAACATTAACTCTAGATTAATTTTTGTATAGGAGAACGAGGTTAGTGGAACACTGGGCTTCGTGGGAAAAATAGAATGTTTCCAATGCTTCTGAGGGTCTTAATAATTACACTGTTCGACAAAAAAAAAACCTTGAAAATGCTTCTGGTATTTTGAAGGCTGATTCTTATGTAAAATGACCCCCTGAATCCGAATATGACCCCCGTTTTCCCCCATCACGTCCCAATTTTTTTTTAAACGCCCCCCTTTTTTTTTTCATTTTTCCTTAGTTTCAGGGCTATTATTTTTTTTTGGAGGGGAAAGGAGCCTTATATTCACCAATAAATTTTTTTGAAGGTCAAGAGAGACTCAAAGTTTAAAATCATGAGCACCGAGAAAAAATCGGGAAACTTGGGGGGGCGTGGCCCCCCAAAATATTTAAAAAATCATCAAAAACGATCTTTTTATTCTAGTTTCTTTAAAAAGACCTTTAAAACATTTTTTTCGGTGCAGAACCAGAGTATAGGATCCGCTCCTATGGCTCCTGGGTCAGAAAAAATTTTCACGCTGTAAAATTTAAAAAAAAAATAATAAAATAATGCTTTAAAAATCGCACTTTGCATACTTTTCCCCTCCGAATTAGTAAAATGACTCTGAATTGGGGGGGGGACTCTCTGGAAAGAGGGGGTGGAGGGGGGAAACTGAGGTCATATTTGGAAATAGGGGGTCATTTGACATAAGAATCAGCCACAATTTTGTTTTTTTTTTTTTTTTTTTGGCTGAAGACCTGCTTTAAAACTCGAGTGCAAAGTGCGATTTTTAAAGCATTATTTTATTTTTTTTTTAATTTTACAGCGTGAAAATTTTTTCTGACCCAGGAGCCATAGGAGCGGATCCTATACTCTGGTTCTGCACCGAAAAAAATGTTTTAAAGGTCTTTTTAAAGAAACTAGAATAAAAAGATCGTTTTTGGTGATTTTTCAAATATTTTGGGGGGCCACGCCCCCCCAAGTTCCCCGATTTTTTCTCGGTGCTCATGATTTTAAACTTTGAGTCTCTCTTGACCTTCAAAAAAATTTATTGGTGAATATAAGGCTCCTTTCCCCTCCAAAAAAAATATAATAGCCTACCAATGCTTCTGAGGGTCTTAATAATTATTAATGTTGTCTAACTTATTCAAATTTTACTTTTTCAATTCGAGGTATATATTTTTATTCAATTATTAAATTTAAAACTGATACCTTCTGAAGTGTATGCACATGTAATGTTCTGTGTTTTATTAAAAAATGTTATGCTACGTTTTGACTACTCTTGGGCAATTAGATTTTTTTTTTTTTTTTTTAATTTTTAATTTAATCTCAGTACTCGTTTTTTTTCGCCTTACTTTTATACTTCTTACGAACTATGGTTGAATTATAACGAAAATTGAGAACTATTTCATAGCGCGGTGTGATATTGAGTTATTAATACTGATTCGAATTTACAGCATTAATGTTTCTTTTTAGTAATGAAAACTTTCAATTTAAGCATATTCCAGAAAAAAAAATTTTAGTTTTAAGCAGCCAAAATGTGGTTCACTGCTACAGTTATTGAGCAGAAAAATTCTGACGCTTAAGAAAGGTGTAAAATTTGATAAATAATATCTGATTTATATATCTGATTTAACATAGAATATGTCTATTTACAATGAAATTTATACAATAAACTAAAAAGCATACATGCAATACACCGCCAACTCGTTTATTTCGATCCATGGACTGCAGTTTCGTGCTTATTATGCACTTATCAGCATGGAATACGAAAGTAAAAGAGTTGGAGGTAAACAGTTTTTGTGCCTCCAACTCTTTTTACTTTAAAAATCAAACACTTTGGATAGAATTAAAACAAAATGAAAAATTAATTTAAATCATTTACAGGTAGCAGGGCTATAATGAGAGCTTAAAAAAGTCAACTGATCATAAACCATGTTTCGAAGAAAAAAATGAAAGTGACATCCATTTCATCTGAGAAATAAAACTAATGAAAAATATTTAATTCTGTGACAGAAACAGTTGCAAAATGAAAACAATACCGCAACCCCTTTATTAGCTGTCACATTTTTTAAATGACAAGCTCGAGAAAACTTCAAGAAAATTCAAAACTAATTATATATCAGATTTTGAGTTTAAAGCCTAAATTAACTAGAAGGGTCATCGAAAAACAAAAGAATTCTTTAAAAAAATGCTGTCTTTATTTTTTGAATATCATGGTACTTTAAAATATGTTTAGCAAAGCCAATCGTTATGAGAAGTGGCTGAAGTGTGTCACATTTACAAATTCGATAGCTGCCAGAACTTCAATAGTTTCTTTCACATTATCAAATTTCTATTGACAGTAAGATATCATTTCTAGTGTCCACCTTTGGTATTTCTAACAGGCAGAGGTATTTCTGACAGGCAGTTGTATTTCATGAATTTCAGTGATATATTTTTAAAAAATCATGCCAAGGGTTTTTATTGGTTGTAATCCGTCAAATTCAGTAAGTAACATGTTTTAAAACCTCAGATGTAAGTTATGACTAGTTTTTAAGGGTTGTACTCAGTCTATTTCAGAAAATTTTAAAAAATCATAAAAACTGTTTTTAATGGTTGTAATCCGTCAGTTTCAGCGAACATGTGTTAAGATATCATAATTGAAGGAGCAAGTGGATAAGGGTGATATGTGACAATTTTGGAAAAACTTACTTTTTCCCATGGATGAAGGTGATAAGGTATTTTTTTTTTTTTTTTGAAAGCTTTTTCTATAAAAAAATTGTCACATATCACCTTCATTCACTTGCGCCTTCAATTGCGTTTGTGAGTTAACACAATTAAACACACATTAATTTTAATTTGTGTAAATTGGCGAAATTCAAGTGTCACATATCACCTTTATCCACCTGCCCCTTCAATTATGACCCGAGTTAAGGTTTCTAATCCATCGAATTCAGTAACATTCTTAAAAATTCTATTAAAATTAGGAAAACATTCCTTTTCAAACAAGTAGGGATTATCAAGCAGTAGAATCTTTAATGTAAACGTTGCGAAGTTTTTCATGACTAATAAACTTTCAGGAGAAACTGCCTTCTCTCCTCTTTCAGAATTTCAACAGATTCCTCTAACTCCTTATGAGCTATAATATAACTCCTAATAGTTTAAATTTTTAGTTTAAACTAACACCGGTTGTCAATAAATATTACGTTAATAATTGGGGAGAAGGGGGGAGGGCATATTTCGCCCAAGAAGGATTGGACTTCTGTATTCAAACGTTTTGTAATGTTTACACAGATTTCTTAAGCATAACAGACAAAACATAACAGACATTGTAAGTTTTGAATGCAGTCGAATATTTTGTAATTAAGAGTGCCAACTCTAATTATTAAACGAGTTAATTTTTTTCTTTGTAATGTATACTTTTAGTAGATATTGGAATTTCATTTTCAAATCAATATTTTCCTTCGATACACGATTATTTTTTAACTTTGTCTTTGAGTTATTTTCTAATAGAACTAGCTACGTTTGCGAAGTAGAATTTTGCAATATTTACATACATGGCTCTAAATGTACATGTATGTCACTAGCGGTAGTTTTAGTTCTATTTATGTCACAATTTTACTGTATTTGTTAATACTTGTATTTATATGAATACAACAATTAGAATTTTTCCTCTTTAATTCACTAAATTTTGTGGAGTTCACGCGAAATACAATGTTATGATTACAGACACAATCTTACTTGCGTTAGAAAACAAAAACCAACTCCTCAATTAAGAAAATCTTTTTAAATGTGTTTAAGTTATAAAAGGTCAACTAAAATACGAGGATATGTTTAGTGACTAGTCACATTTATGTTGCGATAGGAAATATTCGCAGACACATTTATTGTACAATTTAAACGACCTTTGGATGAGCATTTTACTACCTATTCCTGGAAAGTTTTGCTATTCGGATATAGTTTTGAGATTTCTAGACATCAATACGCACTTGAAAAAACGATTTAGCTCAAATATGAAACAGCACTTCCCGCTACTTAGTTTTTCGGCTCCATAAATCTTCCCACGATTAAAAAAAATACACATTTCTCTGAATAAAAGCAGTTCAGTTGACGAAAAAAATAGTTCAACAAGGAAGAGGCCAGAGTGTAAGAGGCCGGCATAAGCCAGAAAATCAGGGTGCCCACCTTTTTTTGGTGCCCCATTCTATTGACCTACTAGACAACTTAAAACCTTTCTAATATATATAACAACTTCATATTTAATATTTTGTAGCAAAATGTTATTATGCATAAATAAATTAGTTATTATGCATACAAAGGTTTTGAAATGCGAGGGAAATTTCTTCTTGCCATTTAAATTAGTCAAGTAATGCATGAATTAACAATAAGAATGTTCCATAGATTAATAATTTTGTCAACCTCCCCGACAAAACGGACATAAAAGCACGTAGCATCGGAAGTAAAAAGTACATAATGTTTTGATATTTCAAAATAAAAGTTAAAATAAGCTGTCAAGGTAATTTTTAACTAACAATATTTGGAGGTAAGACATTTACTTTTCCCCCTAAAAAAGCGGACGGTAAAGTAGTTTCATTTTGCGTGCTACACAAAGAACTTAAATCTCTGCATTTGCTGACATCCAAAAATGTTGAACATTTTTTGGAGGCAAAACATGAAATGAATTTTTTCAGTGTGGGAAAACCAGGTCCATCTACATTGTTTACCCCCTCCCCCTCACTCAATGAAGTTTGCAGACTTTTTAACAAATAACTTTAAAAAATTAAGTCTTTTTAAAAGGGAATGTGAAAATTCGAAAAAGTATAGCAGTTCTGTAACAGTAGACAGCCACAACAGAGGTAAATTTCGTCCTGAACATTTAAACTATGCATTTAGCAGCTTATTTGGATGTCATTATGCAAAAAGGAGTTAACCCACAAAAACCTGATTTTGAGATAATGGGCTTTAAAGTCAACAAACTCTGGCAAAAATCATGAGCTCTATATCATTATACCAATGATATGTTACCATGAAACGCTGATAGGGCTTAAATCATTTTTGCTTAATGTAGAAAGCAACATATTTTACCATCAGAGTTGGATAACTCATTTTTTTATGTTTTGTGGGTTAACTCCTTTTTGCATAATGCCATCCATTTGTCATTAAAAAAGAAACAAAAGACATTTATGCCTCTCAGTATCCACTGAATGTTTAAAAGAAACATCTGGGTCCAAATATGTCCGTTCGAATCACATTTCCACAATCCAGTTATGAGAAATGGCACAGGTTAGAATGTAGGGCACGACATATTTTACCGAAATAATACATTCAAATTATACACGAATGACAATTTGAGCTTTAAAATTATCAATAATTATGTACACAGCATATTTCAAAACGTTGCTTACATGAAATGCATTAAATTACATTTTGTTTGTGATGTAATTAACAATAGTGATATATTATAGTGTTCTTCGGCACTTAAGGGTTTTTTATTTTTGGAATGACGTTTTAAGCAAGAATAAGCAAGGAAAAAAATGTATTAAAAAATTGAATTGAAATTCGACATTTCCAGTAAAAGCAAAAATATATTAGACAAACTGACACTAAAATTTCATTTACCAACTTCTCAAAAAGGCGCACCTGAAGAAACAAACAAATGTCAAAACCATTTAATCAAGTGAGCGCCGCACGAAAATAAATCATTTCACACGGTGAACCCAAACAACTTACCAGCAGGTATCTCGGCAGTGTCCACTGTTCCATAGCCACCGCAATAGCTTGTCCTAGAAAACAAACATTCTACCTGAGGGAAGTTATCCGCACGTCACCAAATAATCGCCAAGGTCATGACGTCAGGTCTCGGAAGTGTGACGTAAGAGGAACAACCCTAATAGGGCCTTTCCGAGGTGCTTACAATAATAATAATGAAACTATTCCTCTCCTACCAGAGGAGGTGTTGAAATTCCCACCCGACCTGTTGTATTAACCAGAAATTTCCGAACCCAACTCGATTTTGCTTCATTTTTGTTTGTGTACAAATGTAGATCAGCTACAACCACACTTGACTCGCGCGACCTCTTTATGTCGCTGTCAGGTGAGAAAAAAAAATCGAGTTATAATTGAAATGCAAGCGAATAGTGTTTACTTGGCATTTCACGAAGATGTTGAAAAAAAATACTCGACTCGAAATCAACCAACATTTTTGGACACCCGAAACGCGAATTGCCCAATAGTTCAGTACATTATATTTCCATAAATCGTTACTTTTAAAAAACTGTCAAAAATTATTCTGGGAAGGTGGTAAGTCAATCAAGAATCATTCAATTTCACTGTACTTCATTCATTTGAGGCATTATTAATACACTTTTATTAGTTTCACATGGTGGGTTTGTTTGTATGTATGTATGTATGTAAGTAACTCAGAATAAAAGATAAACTTTACGTTCTTTACAAATATAATGGTAATGCATTGAAAACAATTATTAATACTGAAGGCTAAACTATATTCCTGACCTGTTAATGTATTATAAGTGTTTCAGTTGTTTGTAACTCTGAATAAAAGATAAAATTTACATTCTTTGCAAATATAAAAGTAATGTATTTAATACTATAATTGATACCAAAGGCTGAACTATATTACATGTTATAAGTGCATGTAAACTTATAATACATCATGGTTTAAAGCTCTATAGTTTGATTAACTCTAAAAGCGTATTTTTTAGTTTTTTTAACTATAATTTAATTATTTTATTATACTTTGAAAGGAGGTATATAAAGAAATTTGCTGCAATCTTTATTATTCCCACCATCCCATCTCTATCTGCTAGTGTTCTAATGACTTAAACTCTTAACCTCCCTTTTTGTCATTTATATTATAGTAGGTTGATTGGAGGTGTAAGTTTAGCGACGCAACACTCTGTAACGACAAATTTGGTTCATTTGCATATTTAGTGCGATACTTAACTTTTCTCGGCACCTTTGGAGGTAAGTTTGCTCTTTTAGTAGTAGCTGTTACTCTAAGGATTTCCAAGGTTTTGTATTGAATGCCTACAGATTTAATCACTAAGAATTATGTAAAATGAAAAAGAGTGCCTACTTAGGGGGAGGGAGGGCTTTTAAAAAATACATTTCATAAATCAATGATTGGCTAATATTTCATATGCAACAGAAAACACTGACAATATTAGAAATTTACGTTTACATATTTTATTTACGTTAGTTTTTCACTTTCATAGTATTAGAACTAGCTATGATAAATTTAAATACAATATTCTCCCCCTAGGAGCGCCTCTGGTGAATTGTGTTAAAGAAACTTAAAGCGAAAGGATATTTAACAGATAGAATCTTATTGGTGATTTCTAGAAAATTGGTAAAACCCTAACGTCACTTACTCGTGTTTCTAATAAACACGTTTTCGTGTTTAGTGATAAAATTGCAGGAAATGTTCTGCTTCGTTGAATCCGCTGCTTTGAAAAACAGTCTGCATGATTTTAACACTTTACTTGCAATGTCTCTTAACAATAGCTTCGACATGGTTGCTATTTCTTCGTGGAAAAGATAGTCATTGGCATTTTAAAACGCAACTTCGTTTCCACTGCTAATTCAATGGCTTGGGAATGAAGGGGTGTGACAAAACATACATTGCGAGTAATTAAAGTTTTATTGTTGAAGCTTTTTTGTTTTCTGGTTTTGTCGTTAATGTGCGCAAGAAATTGGTCTAATAGCATGTACATTTTGATGTACCAAGTTTTATTTGCTTACCTGTATCCATTGATTACCATTGTCCAGCGTGTTCCTTTTTTTTAAATGTAACATAACCCCTTCATTATCCAAGCCCTTCAATTTTGTTTCTTATAGCAGGGGTCTTTAAATTGAACAAAAGTGAACTTTTTCATAAATATCGCGAGGAAATAAGCTCATTAAAACTAACACATGAGTCAAAAAAAATTAATCTTACAATACTTTTTAATCTATTGGCTAAAATTGCATTGATATTTATGGACAACAGTGTTTTATTGATATTAGAGGATGTCGCTAAATTTAATAGATTACAAATGTCCCAATCTTTAATCGTTTAAAATACTTATTTTAAGGGCACAAATAAAGAAATAAACAGAAATTGACAACGACAATTGTGAATAAAAAACTAAACGAAAGCAATCCAATTTCCTTCATTCGATTTAACTTATGCCATATTGACCACCATCTTGGAACAAAATCAAAGTCAAGAGAATGTGCAATCGGTACACGCTGACACACACGCGAACCCTCTTACAAAATATCTTCATCAGTACCAATCAACGTCGGTGGCGTGATTTGAATAACCATACATTCCACACTTGAGGTGATTTTAATTCCTTAACAAATATATCGTGTATTTTACGTAATTTTAATGTTAAGGAATGAGCCTAAATTCAAAAGTTTTAATGATCCCACTCTAAACTGGGAAATTTCAGCATTATGTATCACATTAAAATACCTTTATAAGGAGCTATTAATATAGTAGGCATATTATCTTTACTTTATGCCATCAATGGTCACTTGTCACACTATTTGATAATGAACAGACGTTTTGATTATTTATTTGATTACTTTTCAAATCTTCAGTTAACATTACAAACTGACTTTTGTAAGTAAGTACTACCACAAAATAAAATGTAAAGACTATTTAATCATTTGAATTGCATTAAATTCACACATGCACTGACCTAAACAGTCGACAGCACCTCGCTGAGAGAAGTTCAGCATTCGATGCCTGATAGAAATAAGAAAAAGAATTACTATTCTAAGCTTATTAATATGAGACCTAGTACATAGATATTTTAGTGTGAAATTCCTTAAGGGGGGGGGGTATCCAACAGGTTACGAAAAGCAAAATCTAATGCTAATCTGAAATTTAATGTTTATTTTACCTAGACACTAAACATAGCTGCATAAAATTGATTGAATAATGACAAAAATATTTTGAAAATAGAAAAGTAAGTCAATTATTATTTATGACAGAAGTTTAGTTTTGATCTTCAAAGAAGGGTTCTGGTCGGGGGACCACCCTTTTACCTACGAGATAGTATCAAAGCATCGGTAAGTGATAAATTACATAAATATAAATACAGTCAAGCCTGCTTTTTAGAATATCTGTTAAAATAATTTATCGCTTAATAAAATACATTTTCAGGGTACCAAACTTTTGTATTGCATTATTTTGATCCCGCATAATAGAATAGCTCGCTTATTAGAATATTTATTCTTGTCAAAATGGCTATCCCAATAAACGTTCTCTACTGTACTATTTTTTTATTATTATTATAGTAATACTGCAGTGTTTGGAATCTTTTAAAATAGTTTGAGGGTGTAATGGCCCTAAACATGACATACATTTATGTAAACTCAGTTTTTATTTTCACTACACATCTTATTTGGGTGTGATTTTTTATTCTTTTAAGGCGTTCAGACATATCTCCATTTCTTTGTATTTAAACGATTCGCTGTGCTACCCACAGAAATCCATTTTCTGTGGTGGAAAATACATAAACCTTGTAAAATTTCTCTGCAACGTCAAATCGAAACTTCGAAAACACATATTTCTTGCTATTTTTTACAAGTAAAGCATAGAAAGCGACATGCCTTGCAAGTCATTTTTTTTTTCATGATTATTGGTGTACTAAATACTGTTTGAGGTTTTGCGACGAAAACGTTTTAGTGTGCAAATGTTAAATGCACGTATATACGCCTTTATTTGTCAACAGATTAAGTGTAATTCTAATCTGCTACATCTACGGAAGAAATGAAAAAAATAATTTTTCGTTTTATTTCGTCACATAAAGGTAGCTGTCCCATTCCTCTTGACTCTCCCTATTTATTTTTCTTTATGCTTCTTATAAAAACATGCAAATAGATTATTTTTGAACAGATAAAAAACTCATGCAGCTTTGAATTCATCTTTAGTCTTCCACGGTCACTATCTCTTGTTAGAGAGTATCATTTTCCAAATTGGCACTTTCTGTTAGTGATAAAGAATGCAAAAGAGTTAAATAATCACGTTTTAATGAATGTTTTGACTTTTACTTATTATGAGTAATTTAGAAAGCTTTTTCATAATTATTTTTCTTTTTAATCATTTTCTGTCACCGAATGCCACATTTAGATGCATAAGGGCGATTCTCTGTAAACTCGTTATTTTCGATACAGAATCTGTCCCGGCCTTTTTTTTTTTTTAAGTTCGCATAATTATAATATTGCTCAGGAAATGAATCTATTTGGCTCGAAAGAGGGCGAAGTGAAGTTTGTGTTCTTCTGATAAATCATGATAGGGGTTAAGTTCCCTGTCTAAGCAGGCGACTGTGCAATAGGGGGGGGGGGGTCAAAATGACTTTTATTTTTATTTTTTTCGATGACGAGATATGCGGAAAAAGTGCCATTGGGGGCACAAAGCACTCACAAAAAATTTGAAATTTTTGCACAATTTCTTGATCGCCTTGATCGCAATCGCCTTGAAGTTTCGGAAAAATGCTAACTTTTGATGTTTTTCGTAAAATTTGTAAAAAAATTTTTAAAAATATTTTCAGTGATAGGTATAACTTAAAAGGTACATAGTTGGCCATTAGCCACATACCCATTGGGAAAAAATTTTTATTTTTTTTTTTTTTTTTTTTTTTTTAGGGTTTTTTTTTTTTGGTTTTTTTTT
>JAXGGA010009470.1:0-51221 GCA_038373865.1 Uloborus plumipes
TGAAAATTGTAATTTTACAGTAATAAACTGCAAAATAGCTAGTTTTACAGTTTATTACTATACAGTTTACTGTTTTAAACTAGAACCTCTGCTACCAGTATAATACTAGTGTTTTTACAGTATAATACTGCTAATTTTATGTTAAAATTGCTAATTTTACAGTAATAAACTGTAAAATAGCTAGTTTTAGTTTTACACTGTGCTTTTACAGTCTTAAACTAGAGCCCCTGTTGCCAGTACTATACTGTAAAAACAACAGTTTATGTTTTGCATTGCACCTTTGTGCAATTCAAGTTTAAAGGCCCGGTTTCCTAGGAGTGAAATCGTCGATCTCTGGCGAGGCGACAGACGCCGCCGCCTTCTGCGCATGCGCCGCAGATTGACGTCGCTTCACGCCACGCTCCAATCAAACTGGTTCTGATTCCAGCGTGCGTCGTGCCCGGCTTCGGCGACGATTCTAGGAAACCAAGCCTTAACATTGAAATGCTAACGAACTGCCGAAGTCTGATTTATGTCTTCATTTCTTTTTCAGTGTCTGAGAGCATTATGATGAGGTAAGCTTTTTTTTCTTTTTCTTCTTTTTCTCCTAATTGTTTCTTTTCACTTTTTAACCCTGCTACTTCCCAATTTTCTTTATTTTTCTTTTTTTTCAAATAAGCGAAGTTCCTTTAAGAAAATTAATGACTAGAAAATTAAGTTTAATCAATAAAAAGTAAATGTAATAAAAATCTTGATACAAAACTTTTCATCATGTTAAGAATTTTTAAACTTTGGATCGTTTGAAGAATTCTTAAAAACTTGAGACAATTTATAATTAAACGTGCATTTACACTAAAATTCCCGCTGTGCGGGAAGAAAAAACACCTGGTAGAACAAATTTTGTTCTATGTTGTGTTAACTGACTTTTTGGAGAAATTTTTAGAATGAAAAGAGTCATGAAAACAGTTTTTTTTTGCTGTATACTATAAGTATCAGTCATTGGTGGACCAGTTAGCCAGGTTCCCGATATAAATGATGCATGCAGAATGCAGAAAAATAAAAAGATGTGTTAATTAAATTATACAGATGGATCTGGTTTGAAACTGCTACAACTCGTAGGGTTTGAAAAGCAAAGTTTTGTTTGAAGTATTTCACTAAGAGCATTGAAGTTGAGTTTTTCCGCTGGAAAAAAAAGTAGTGTCTGGGAATATGACGAAGCTTTAAATGCATTTACAAATGCCTAGTCAGAACTAAGGGCTCGACCTGATTCGGAGTAGTATAATTTTTCTGAGGAAGGGACGATCCAGGAGACTTAACTAACAAGGGGCCCACCATGGCTCTGAGGAAGACACTTACATCTGTACTTACCACTAGTACTTACATCTGTACTAGTATGCCCTTGAAATAGGTGATTTTCTGTTTTATGACGACTTGTATTTTGTTAAATTTGGAGAACAGTTTGTCAGAAAAACAGGTTAGATAAATGACTGTTATCTTTGAGCATACTTCCTATTTGGGGCAGATTGATATGTCTGTCTTGTTGTTGTCGTGTCTTAGTTTTATTATTAGCTAGCTGCGTGGCCCAGCGTTGCACGGGCTACCTCTGTATAAATGTACTATTCAACACAATACCCAATATAAAAATACCACGCACTTTTATTATGTGTTTAGATAAGTACCCATGTTGTACTAAACCATGACAAATCAAATTATTTATTTAGATTAGTAACTATATGCAACTATTAAAAAAAAGTTAGACTCATTTGAAGCCAACGTATATATGTGCTACATAAGGAAAAAAACGTTAAAAGAATAATTAAACACTACCCAATATAAAAATACTATGCAATTAAATTATGTGTTTAGTACCAATGATACAAAATAGTAAAAACGTTACAAAAATATGACGAATCATATTATTTACTTAGATTAGTAACTATCTTAAATCATTAAAAAAAAAAGAAGGTTTGACTCATTTGAAACCTACTTACCTACCTATTACATAAGGAAAAAAAAGTCAAAAGAATAAGAAAACAATACCCTATATAAATATACTATGGTTTTAAATTATGTGCTTAGTTAAGTACCTGAGGTACACTATAATAATAAAGTTACAAAGAACAACCACAAATGAAGAACAAATACTAACAATGCAAAAATAAGGAAGACAAAAGGTAAAGAAAAATCCTACAAAACAAATTATATACCTGAATATCAAAGAAAAACACGAAAACCATTTCGTGATCTGAGCCATGTGGCAAGAGGCAAGACTCTCGAGGCTAGAGCAATTGTCAACCAGCGCTCTCTACACAGTTGCTAAAAAAATAATTTTAACGAACGACATCTCTCGAAAAGAGTGGAAACTAATCCACATTAAAAGGCAAGAGCAACTGCTTGATTGTCAACCATTGAATGTAGAGGGCGCCTCCACAGTTGCAAAAGCTTAGCAATACTCTTTATGAGCGCCATCTCTCGAGAAGAGAGGAAACTAATTCTTTTCGTAGTTGTTATTATTTTTTACATTATTATTTTTAGTTATAACAATAACTCCTATAGCCTAGAGCCTTCCTGGATAAATGGACTATTCAGCACAAGAAGAATTTTTCAAATCGAACCAGTAGTTTCTGAGATTAGCGTGTTCAAGAAAACAACCAAACTCGACAGCTATATATTATTAGTAGATAATAATCACTATAAAGTGGGGGTGCTATTGCCTCGAGAGGTTGAACTTCTTTATTAACATTTAAGACAGCACAAGAAAGATTTACAACGCAAAGAGAGAAAATAACACTCAGGGCACCGGCGGGAATCGAACCCCCTACCTTTTGCTTCCGAGACGAAACTTTTACCTCTGAGACACCAAGGCCTCTATGTATGTCTTTAACTTTGTGTTTTCTGTTTTTGACCAACGCCTCCTAAATACTAAATGCCTAGAACATTTGCTTCGCTACCGTCGAGATGGGTTCCACTTTAAACGCCACCTTGCGGCAATCCGATAATGCCGTTGTTATTTTTTGATTGGTTAATTTTTAAATTTAAATTCAGAAATGAACCAATCGTTAATTTTTCGAATATCTCCGGTAGATGGCAGTGTATCGTGAACCAAGGGCATTTTGCAGCTATTAGCAATGGATCCAAACAATATTCTAATTAAATTTTTTGATTGGTTGATTTTTAAATTTAAATTTAGAAATGAACCAATCGTTAATTTCTCTTTCTCGAAGAACTCCGGTAGATGGCAGTGTATCGTGAACCAAGAACGAAATTTTGCTCTGTGCTAAAAACCAGAAAGTTGCAGGCATTTAGTATTTAGGAGGCGTTGTTTTGACTGGACGGAATTTTATTTATTTCCCCCTTTCCAGGCTGCTATTTCTGTTCGACAATACTGCAATTCAGGCCCTGGATCTGATCGACCGCCGTTGCATCGCACACATCCAGTCGCCGAGCGGCAGGGAACTCTATCGGGTGCAGAGGAACAACAACGAATTTTTCATCTGTCTGAAGAACAGCAACTTCTGCACGTGTCCGGCATTCACTTTCCAAGGTAAGTCGATTTTTTTTTTGGCAGATGGAATTTGCTCGTTGATTTTGTAGTCCACACTGTAAAAAATGAAGGTTGTTTTTACACTAAAATAAAGCTAATTTAATACAGTAACCCCTCGTTATATCGCGCTTTTCGAGGGACAAGAAAAAAGCGCGATATATCCGAAAGCGCGATATAACCGAGGTCATTAAAAATAGTTAAACTACACACTTATAAAGAAAATAAATACCTTTGTGCGATAGATGTGAAGTTTATTCCAACGTTAGAGATGCACAAATATGCAGGTATACTGCAGACACGTGTTTCGAGGCTACAAGGAGCCTCTTTTTCAATGAAGAGGTGTGAGCTTTAGGATGAGCTTTAGCTTTTCATCCTAAAGCTCACACCTCTTGCATTGAAAAAGAGGCTCCTCGTAGCCTCGAAACACGTGTCTGCAGTATACCTGCATATTTGTGCATCTCTAACGTTGGAATAAACTTTACACACTTATACACTAAAAGGTAGTCAGAGGAGGGGCGTGTGTTTTCTTGACACTTACCAGATGCGTTTCACTCATTGCATCAATACAAAAAAAAGTGTTCAGTAGTTTCCAAACTGTCTCTGCAGTATACAAGTTTGGGTGACAGGAATTTGCTGATTCTTTTCAGCGAATTCAGAAGAATAGAAGAACCTTCGTTTTGTTCATTGATGACAAAATAAATGAGAAAGAGACCTTTTCTGAGCACCTTACATATTTTCTCAAAAATGGTTTCGGACTGAAAGTTTTTTTTTACGGGGGGGGGGGGAGACAAAGAAAAAGAGCGATATATCCGAATGAGCGACATAACGAGGCGCGATATAACGAGGGACTACTGTAGTAATAAACTAAAAATTGCTAATTTTATGTTAAGAAAATAGTACTAAACTGTAAAATTGCTACTTTTACAGTACTAAACTGTAAAATTACCAATTTAACAGTTTATTGCCGTGTATTTTACAGTTTTAAACTGGAACCTCTGCTGCCAGTATTGTACTGCTGTTTTTACAGTATAATACTGCTGAATTTTACGGCAATAAACTGTAAAATTGCTTTTGCAGTAAGAAACTGAAATTGCTAGCTTTACAGTTTATTACTGTGCATTTTACAGTTTTAAATTGGAACCTCGGCTGCCAGTATTATACTTCAACTGCACTGTAAAAACAGCAGTTTTTTTTTTTTTTTGCAGTGCATCTGAGAGATGGACTCTCGTGTGAATGAATTCGAATAAAATGTTATAGGGAAAGTACTGAAACTTCAAAAAATGTCAAATGTCCTGAAATGCAATAAAATATTGTCAACGGTTCTGACATTTTTGGCGTTTGTCTGATGCGTTTTTGCTTTTCATGTAGCTCCAAGCTGAAAAAAAAAAGTAACTGTGTATAAAACTGTGTGTAAGTGAACAATTTACTAATAAAGGAATACAATTTATTCTACAAAATAATATTTGCACGTTGCAAAGCACAATAAAAAATACATTGCTTAAGGATAAATATTCTACTTACTACTAAGGGCCGACTTCAAGTGAAACACCATTGCAATCGCTTCGAGGCGATCGCAAATTGCAATCGCTACTGGAAGTCGAATTCAAGTGAATTCGTTTCACTTGAATCCAAATTTGGAAATTTGCGATCGCATTGGTGAGTTGCGATCGTCTGTGTTTCACTTGAATTCCTGCCTAAGACTACAAAATGTTTTAAATGCAAATCATGTTAAAAGCCTAGATATTCACCACGAAGCTGAAAAAAAAAAAAAAAAACTTTTTGATTTGACTTGAGAAAAGCCTTGAACATTTAATACACAAAGCGGAAATGATACGTGCAATTCTAGCTATCGACAGGGAGTTGAGATGATACACTACTGAATTAGTTTGTTGAAAGCCTTCGGATTTATGCAAAAAATGTACCTTAAATTGGAATGAAAAAAGCGCTACCAATCGAACTTTTTCGAATATTGTTATAAATTATAGCCTATGTGTTATTCTGACGTATGAGCTACATTATGGTAAAAGTTTCATTAAAATCCATTGAGTAGTTTTTGCGTGAAAGGGGAACAAACATACACACATCCATCCATCCATCCAAACAAACTTTCGCATTCATAATAGTATTAAGATAAATAAACTCATGTCTTATTGTATATTTCTTTTATATATTTCTATTTTTTCATTTTTTTTTCCAGTTTTGAGAAAACGTCATATTCTGGTAAGTGCTTTATTTGTTACCTTTTCGGTTTAAATTTAAGAATAATTTAAAAATATTTCATTAGTTTCTCCTTTCACTTCTACATTTTGAATTATTTAGCACTGCATCTAAATCATGCTATAATCAACTTTGAAAGTGGAAAAGCTTTGTCCTAGAGGTCACGGCTGTGCCTCATTTTTTTAAAACCTTTATCCACCCTAATATACTGCCAAAATTTAAACCTCCTACTTCAATAAAAAGACAGTGCTCAAAACTCAAATAGTTCTGAAGTTTTTGTCAATTTCAAGTGTTTTTCGGTTGCACGGCAAAAACAAGTTCAGCATATTTTTGACATCATTCTTGCTGATTCTTATGTAAAATGATGCCCTGAATTCAAATATGGCTACCGTTTTTCCCATCGCTTCCCACTTTTCAAAAACGGCGCTCCCCTTCCCTCCTATTTTCTTTAGATTTCGACAATTTCACAGCTATTATTTGGAGGCAAAGGAAGCATTATATCTACTATTAAAATTCTTCTATAAGGTAAGAGAGGTGAAAAATTCAAAAGCATAAACATTTGTTGGAAGTTAGGACACTCATGGTTTCGAACAAAAAAAAGTTTGTTCAAATCGGACTGTTTGTTCAAAAGTTATTAGGAGGACAGATAGACAAACAGACAGACCGACACATTTTCCCCCATTGTTTTGAGTGGAAGTATTTGAATACCTTTGTGCAACAAATGTAAAGTATAAATACAACATTAAAAAAGCATAGGATGTCTGTGCATCCATAAGCTCACAATTTTTACATTGAAAACAGGCGTTCCTTGCAACGCCGAAACACGTGTCTGCAGTATCCCTACGTATTTGTGTTTTTTTAACGTTGTATTTATTTTTTACAAAATTTGAGTTAGTTCAAAAAAAGTACTCCGAACTTCCGAACGTAAGTAGACCCCAAACGACATGAAAATTCTCTGAATTTTTCAAAATTTCCTTTCCATAACACCAGGTTTATTTTCGCGGAAATAAACCCGGTTTTTTCCATCCTTTGCAACACTACCAGGAAGTAAAATCCTCCTCTTCAAACCGAAGCAGACTGAAGGCCTATTCACATCCCAGGTAGCACAAAAAACGTTTTAACGTTTTTAATCCGTTGTCGCAACGTTAATAACCATTTTACAACCTTTAAAAAACGAAGTGTGCTACTTGGGATTACGACCATTCCGTCCGAACGAAGTGGTTTTTTGGACGTGACGGACGGAGGTGAAAAGTTTGGAGCATTCGCACTAGCTCCGTCCGAAAGTCACGTGACGGAATTCCCCTAGAAGTTACAAACAGCGCGCACCTGGCGAGAGCCAATGAAGTCGCTACCAAAAAACCGGTCGTCTGTCAGCGCCAACACGACATCCAGCATTCTAGAACGGTGATGGAAACCGATGGTTCCGGCGTGGCAACGGATTCCAAAAACGAGTTTCGCAGCGAAAAATTCCGTTCGGGCGGCCAGATCAGTCGTCATTTGAATAGCGCTTTAATTATGCTTCAGCAAACGGTTATTGTTTTTAACAAGGCTACACTAGATAGCGTTTTATACAGGCTTCTTCATTTGATCAAAATCCTTGGGATAAAAACGGACGTCCTTTTCCAGCGACATCTATCGAATTTTATGGTAACTAACGTTTCTACAAATCAAATAATAAAAGACAAAATTAAAAGTTAATTTGTTGGCGACCATTTTACAATTTGGCATTCAATTCTATTTTAGTGTATTTTAACGTTATTTAATAGCTCGTTCGATTTGTTGGTTTATTCTGCATTTTAACGGCTTATTTTAATTAGTGAATTATTTTTCATTTTAATTGATTCTAATTATTAATTAACTATGAAACGACACTGGCACCGCAGAGCAATAAATGGCGATTTTGGAACGATAGTTCCATCAAAACTTTTGATGAGTTTAGATGGTCAAATTAATTTATTTGGCGATTTTTTTACATTTTAATGGAAGTTCTCCGTAAAGCTTTTGAGAATATTTCAATAACCGAGATCTTTGGTAGTATGTACGTTTCAGTTATAGGTACGTTTTTTAACTTGGCGATGTATTTTCTTACCACCTAAGCGAAGCCTAAAATTTTAAGCTTGCATCGTCTTTTCTCTTATTTTGCATTTTAATTTAAATTTCAATGATAATAATGGCTCGATATATTTATTAAACTTGTTATGTTACATGCTAATGGAGCTTTTGAAGTTGATTTGGCGAGTTTTTTAATAAGAATTCTCACATTATTTCGCAGCTTTTTTTCAGTTGGCCCATTATTTTACTTTCAAGTTTTAAACTTATGTGTGAAATTAGAAACAAAAAAGGGAAGATTTCGGTGATTGGAAGTCTGGTTATCTTTCACTATTGGCGTTAAATCTTTGTGTCCAATTTATGAGCGAGGGAAATATACTTCCTTCGCAAACATAAACTAAAGAGCAACAAAATAAAGTTATTATCGCCAAAAATTTGGCAACCACAGCAGATTCCCAATTATCGAAATATTATCAATGTGTGAAATTTAACATAAAAAGAACATTACCTTTTAATGTTGTGTAAATGAAATCAAAATTTTACAGTTGGTCGTCGTAATATTGTAGTTTTGTTTATTTTTTTCGTACTTGTATTGCTCTTTAGTACCAAACGATTATATATGCTCATTTCGTTTTTTCTAAAGAAATTAATATGTTTTGTTGTCAATCGTCTTTCCGTTGAACACCATCGCTTCATTAGTGTACATTTCATTCTGGGGCATCAAAATAAAATGTCTCTACGAATAGATTCGCCATTTATCGCTCTGATGGGTCAACGCTATCAAAATGAACATCTGAGCTTTTACGTAGCAATTAAGATCGTGTGAGCAACAGTAATGAAACAAAATAGTAAATAGAACAATATTATTTCATTGCTACATTTTTATTTATCGGCTGCGAAGAAAAGCGTATATTTTATTAATGCAGAGATGTCAAAATTGAACGCCATTGCTATATGTTGCTAATTTGAAGAAAGTAAACAATGAATGAATGTCGTATGACTGAATCATGAGTTGCGACCAACTTTACCTGAAAAGGGAATTTATTTCCCCTAAAAAGCAGTACTAAGAGGGCCTTCGGCATCAATTCACTCTGTACTCCACTTCAGTTAACTACATCAATATTTTTTAACCCTAAAAGATAGGATAAACGTCACTTTTTACAGCGGAAACAACATGCTAATAAATGTAAACAAACATTTGGGAGGTCGTTGTTCAGCGCTCTCTAGCGGGCAAATCTTTACCATTGATGTTTTGAGTAATGAAGAAGCCTGTATAAAACGCTATCTAGTGTAGCCTTGGTTTTTAATAATAGCTACGTTTTTCGTTTATGTATTAACTCCACCGCAGTTACAGATTTGGCAGTTAATACGGATTTGGCGATTTGTTTGGCATGTTTTTTAGGCGATTGTTGCTCGCACGTGCATGCAGTTATATAAAATCGCCGAAAAAATTCGCCAACTTTGTTTTAAGTGCCAAATCTACAGCTGCGGCGGAGTTAACACGTAAGTACCCGTTTTCCCCCCACTTTAACACATCTAAATGTAAATGACTGCACAAATCTTGTTATTAAAATCCGTTGTAATTTTTTTATTCTGCTGTAGTGCAAACACGTGCTTGCAGTCACGTTGTGCAGTGCCATGGGACTATGCAAAGAACTTCAATACTCCGACGAAACTGTCACCTTGATGTTGCTCGGAGACTCTTCAACGAATACGTGATGAGGCTTACATCATGCATCATTGACTTTAAATTCCTCTGTTTGAACACGTTCTTGCAATATTTTTGTATTTTTATCATGAGTATAACTGTAATAAACTTCGAAACGTTTTGTATCGAAATGTCTCTGTGTTGAATTTAAGCGTGGAATTTCTTTTTGAACAGAACTTCTAGCATTGCATATATTTCGTGTATGTTGAACACGATCGGATCGCTTTGAAGAAAAACCGGTATACCTGGCAATTTTGAAATTTACAAAGGGGGACAAAAACTTAGAGTTATTTTTTTACGAAGTTGAACACCGCGAAACTAAAAAATAAAAGTGCTGGCGATTTTTTCAAACTGTTAACTGTACCGTTTATACAGAATTCTAAACGAAGCAGACGACTTTCTTTTCCTAGTTTCGTGCTTGTTTAAAGAACTGTTTTATTTGCCCTACAGAAATGGAGATGAGTGATTCAGAGTAAAAAATAAACGAAATGCGTTGTGCCATAAAACTTTGCTACCGTTCGGCAGCTCCAGAAACAGTTAAATTAAAGAAGCTTATAAAGACATGTGTTTTGGTGTGTCTACAAGGCCTAGGAGCCAGTTCTGTAGACAAAGGCCTTTCTTGAAATCAACATGCCATCTAAAATCGCCGAAAAAATATTTATTTGTTTTTTCAGCGTTGCTAGTTCTTGGACCATAAGGGAAGAACACAAACGAAAGGGCAAGTGGATAAAGGTGATACTGATACTGTCGTCCCCGCTTAATCGGGTAACGGATAAACGAATATCCCGCTTATACGAATAAAACATCCCGGAACCGATGAAATAAATGCAATGTTAAAGATCCCCACTTAATCAAATACCCCGCTTAATCGAATAATATTTCTTGGAACCAACAGTATTCGTTTAAGCGGGGCCGACAGGATGTGACATTTGAATTTCGCTGATTTACACAAATTCAAATTAGTGTGTGTTCAATTGTGTTAACTCACAAACACAATTGAAGGGGCAAGTGAATAAAGGTGATATGCGACAATATTTTTAATTTCTAGAAAAAGCTTTCAAAAAAAAAAAAAAAAAAATATTACCTTAACACCTTCATCCATGGTAAAAAGTAAGTAAAACAAAAAATATCACATATCACCTTTATCCACCAGCCACTTCAAACAACTATGTACGGTAGTAATTTATCTATGGATTCGAGCCTCCGTCAAACACACGAGCTGCCGATTGAAGCGTTTTGATTGGCCAAAGAGGCCTTCGACTGGCGGTTTGAGACTTTGGACAGAAGCTCGAGTCGGCTGGTGAATCAGGGTTTAAAATAGCGTGCGGGATTGCGCGAAACGCGCACAGAATCGAAAAATCCCGCACAAAAAAAGAGGCTGTGCGGGATTCCCCTCCCCCCCTGGTATTTTCTTCAACAGGACAACGAATTCCAGCCAGAGAATGCGGAGTAAAGAAAAAAAAATCTCGTAGTGTAGAAATTAGGCAGTGCCGACTGAAAACATTCCTTTTCAAGCGTTGTCCAGATGCCCAGTCGCATTTTAGCTTTGATCTTGGCGATTACCATTCTTGGCAATAAATCACTCTCTCCGATGCTTTCCTGCCAATGAGTGACGTCATGTACCCAACGCCAGCGGAGTTCAAAGTTCACCTACTACTCTCTTGACGCATTCGTTGGCTATTTAACGATCTATGCCCTCTGCGCATGTGTGGAATGCGCGTAGGCTGTTTTCGCGGGAAAAGAGGTTTTGTTTTGACTAAGGCTACTATAACTAGGAGCTGACTCGTCAGCCATTTTGTTTCCCACCGAGTGTGCTTGCTGTGTCGTCTGCAAACAAAAACCTCGCCGATTTGTAGGTTTATATGCAGAAAAATGGGTGATTGTGCTGCAATAAATTGTAGCAATCACTCGAGGAATAAAATCCGAATGTTTAGGTTCACAACATGTGAAAAAAGAAGGAAGAATTGGATTATAAACTGCCGGCGCGAAAATTGGATTCCGCCAAAAAATTCCCAACTTTGCATAGCTAGTGCGCTTGATTTTTTATGGATACCTTATCTATTTGGCTAGAATCTGTTATGAAGTGTCTTCTTTTTCCCGAATTAAACAAAAAACTGGTCTACACACTGAAACTTTTGATGTAGTAATTAAAAAAACAATACCTTAAGAAATAACAGGTTTGCCATAAATCTTGGCGGAAAAAGGTTTTTCTTACCAATGTTTATCGCCAACCAAATTTAAACACTCGTCGTACTTTTAATTTAGCGAGGAATGCGTCGTAATTAAATGTCTGATTTTTCATTACTACTTCAAACAAATCAAAGCAATGCTTTTAGCATTAAAAATTAAAATTTTTAAGCAAATAATTGAAGATTGATTTCCTTGGCTAGTTCTTTTATTTAATTGTCATCTTTTGAAAATGCATTCAGATTTCATGCTCAACTTATAAAGTTATAAGTAATTTTTAGTTGGATAATTTTCTTCTGAAGTAAACAATGACTGAGAGATTCTTAACAGTAAAACGATTCTTTAGGAAACAAAAACGTCAGTTCATAAAGGCACTTTAAAAAACTAATTAAAATGGGCATCATCTATGTATTAAGTTTTTATTTTTTGAACTCTAAATTTTATTGTTGGACATAAGTTCAAAAATTTTTAGTGGAGGTAGTATTTATTTATTTACTTATTCAGTTCTAGTTATTATACCTCATATAAACTCACAACCAATTTTGAAAAATACATTTTACTTGAGAAGAATTCACCCAATTTAGAATTCACCCAATTATACAGAATTAAAAGAAATCATTTTGTGAAAATACTTAAACGTATTGTAAATGCCAAAATTTAAGCCCCGTGAATTATTTGAACTTTATATATAGAAAAAACTTTCGGTAAAATTCACAAAATCACCGATAAATTAATTCTCAGAGAAACAACTCCTTAAACAGTACTTAATTTTCTCATTAAAGTTCATTTGCATTATAATTCCATGTAAATAGAATATGATACTGTAAAATGTTGAATTTTTTTTTCAAAAATTTTTCATTTGTATATTCGCGCTTCCAAAGGATAAGACTTTTTTGACACGCAACTCGGAAATTTGTTTCTAACGAAATTGTAAAACGCGCAATAAAAGCGATAAATGCGCCAACATAGCAGCGTACTCTTGTTTACATCTGAGACCGTGGGTACAGTGCCTAGAAGGAGCACCTTCTAGGCACTGTACCGTGGGTATCAAAATGGCGGCATAGGTCAGCCTGTCTTCTACAGGAGCTCTAGTTTTGACGATTCAATTCAATTCATTCGTGAGGGGATGGCTTTTGTGCGCTTTATTTAAAGTTCTTTCTTGGGTCTTTTTTAAGCGATCCAATATTTCTTGTACTTCTTCATTTTTAAATAAATTAAAATTGCAAACAAACTAGTCATTTTTTTTATTCACGTTAAGTATTTTTCCATTCAAAAATGTCGATCGTTGTTTCCGACAGCGGTAAATTTCGTGATATCCCTAGCTTAGAATAAAATAATTCCGGTATGAATTGTTATCAAAATCAATAAATTTTAAATTTAAATCGCAAGAGGCTGACGTTTTAATTGGAGACTCAATCAAAAAAGGCATTGTGAAAATCAACACTGCTCTTTCATTTAAAATATAAAGTTCAGTGTTCAAATCTGATAAATTTTAGAAAAAAAAAAACTATTTTAACAAAATTTTAATTGTTTTTATGAATAGAAGTCCTTTAGCATCTAAAGTTTCTAAAATCTTGAATTAAAAAAAAAATAATTAAATTTTAAAAAAATTCAATAAGAAAAATATTCTATTAGCTCCTTGATTGTGAGTACATTAATCACCATCTTAAATGTTGATTTTTGACGTTTTATTTATTACGCGAAAAGTTCAGCTTTTTTCTTCATCAAGCTGTAGCATGTCAGACTTAATGAAAATTTATATTCTCCCTCCCCCCCCCCCAGATTCAAAAAATCCCCCCTGAAATTAGAAGTAAAGGGGGGAATTCCCCCCTCAAAATTGAACCTTTTTTCAAACCCTGTGAATAAGACCGTAAACGACTCAACAACCATTTACCCTATTTTCGAAACAGCGACTGCAAAGACGGGATCAGAAACCTTCAAACTCTGTTTCCTATAAGTCTCTTGCCTTAGCCCTTGCTTAGGGGCGGTTACTCACTGCTTTGTACCCGAGCTCTGCCTTAAAATTTACGAGTTGTACCGTACCAAGTGCGGTCGCTCGCTGGTATTCTAATTTCACATTAGCTACCAGTTTTTTTTCGGCTCTCTTTGCTTTATAAGAAGTTTTTTGCCTCCAACTCGGCTAGTTTCGTATTCCATGCTGATGAGTGCATAATAAGCACGAAACTGCAATCCATGGATGGCAATAACCGAGTTGGCGGTGTATTGCATGCAGGCCTGGATTTACGTGCAAGCCGAACAAGCCATGGCTTGGGGCCCCGCTCTGTTGGGGGCCCCCAACTTATGAAAAAAATCATGATTGGTTTCTAAAAAAATAAAAGTACACGAGAAAAAATTTCTATAGTGCTTCTTGAAAAGCTTGAAAATTTGAAATATTGTAGTTATGAATTTTAAATTTTAAAATTTATATCAAAAGCAAAGGGAGGGGGTGAGAAAATGGGACAATGTAAAAACATGCTTCTCACGTTTCTGCAACATAGATTGATTGAGATTAGTTACAAATTTATTGGTTGGGAAGCACGCCGCAGCGCATTTTTGGGGCCCCCCTCAGAAGGGAACAGAATCACGTAAACTAATTTTCAGGAGCCAGTTGTATTTTCATTGGCAGCCCCTATGTCACGTGACACAAGGGCTCCCTCGATGTCTCAACACACGTGACACAAGTGCTCCCTCGATATCTCAACATTGTAAAACTGCCACTGCTTGAGATAATTTTGTGTTACCCACATGTTTCATATCTGGCTGTTTATTTCATCCAGAATTCAGTGTTTTGGAAGTTATTTTGTTATTGATTGCTTTTATCTTACTTCTACTACATACTATAAGTACTACTTAAGGACAAACAAAAGTAGTACACTACTTCTTTTCCTTTTCTGCACTATTTGTAATGCAAAAATCATGTAGAAAAGAGGAATCTTGTTTTTTTTTTTTTTTTTTAATTTAAACGACATGTTTTTTACAAAACTAGAAGAGTCCTATAAAAATATACAACCAAGTATTAAAAATTCAGAGACTGAAAAGTGCAAATGAAGTGCTTTAAGTAGTTTTAATTGTTCTAGGTTTAACTGTCTTTGAAAATGATAAACATCTTGAAAACTGCTTCAATTTTATTTGTTATCAATACCAATTATTTACACATTACACATAGTGTACACTGTACATCACACCGATGCTTATAAAAATTGGCATTAAGTAGACTTGCTTCGAACTTCTTTAGTCTGTCCATACTTACAACGACATTCTTGCCACTAATCAACGTAGATGACATATTAGGTACTCATACTTTTTCAGAGGTAGAATTTTTTTATTATTAACTTAAAACAAAGACTTATGTAACGAATGAATACACGAGTTAAATCATCTATCCGATAAATACGAACTTTCTGTGATCCGAATAGGGCTCAACCCAAATTAGTTCTTATTTTGAATATTCTACTCTATACACTGAAGTGACAAAAGTCATGGGATAGCAATATGCAAATTTTCAGATGGCAGTAGCATCGCATAGAACAGGTATAAATGCGCAGTGCTTTTACAGAGCTTTCATTTCTGTTCAAGTTATTCATGTGAAGAGGTTTTAACGTGATGATGACCGCACGACGTGAATTAACAGACTTTGAACGCGGAATGTTAGTTGGAGCTAGACGCATGGGTCATGCCATTTCGGAAATCGTTAGAGAATTCAACATTCCCAGATCCACTGTGTCAAGAGTGTGCCGAGAGTATGAAATTTCAGGCATAACATCCCACCATGGACAGCGCAGTGGTCGACCGCCTGCACTTAAAGATCGAGACCGGCGACGTCTGCAAAGAGTCGTAAATTCTAACAGACAAGTAACACTGCGTCAAATCACCGTAGAAATCAATGTGGGACGTACAATGGACGTGTCTGCTAGAACTGTGCAGGAGAAATTTGGATTTCTTGGGCTATTCCAGCAGAAGACCGACTCGAGTGCCTTTACTGACAGAACGACATCGCTTGCAGCGACTCTCGTGGGCACGTGAGCATATCGGTTGGTCCCTAGATGAATGGAAAACCGTGGCCTGGTCCGATGAGTCACGATTTCAGCTGGTAAGAGCCGATGGTAGGGTTCGAGTGTGGCGCAGACCCCACGAAGCCATGGACCCAAACTGTCAGCAAGGCACTGTTCAAGCTGGTGGTGGCTCCGTAATGGTGTGGGCTGTTTTTTCATGGCATGGACTTGGTCCTCTAGTGCGACTGGACCGAACATTGACTGGAAATGCTTATGTGCAGCTACTTGGAGATCACTTGCAGCCATTCATGGACTTCATGTACCCAAACAACGATGGGATTTTTATGGATGACAATGCGCCATGTCACCGGGCCACAACTGTTCGCAATTGGTTTGAAGAAAATTCTGGACAATTCCAACGAATGATTTGGCCACCTAGATCGCCCGACATGAATCCCATTGAGCATTTATGGGACACCATCGAGAGGTCTGTTCGTGCCCAAAATCCTGCCCCATCAACGCTTTCACAATTATGGACGTCTATCGAGACAGCATGGCTCAATATTCCTGCAGAAGACTTCCAACGACTTGTTGAGTCCATGCCACGTCGAGTTGTTGCACTTCGCCGGGCAAAAGGAGGGCCGACACGATATTAAGAGGTATCCCATGACTTTTGTCACTTCAGTGTATAAATAGCCGTTGTAAATAAATGACGACCAGCTTTTCTGTTCCCTAGCATTTCCTCTCTGTCGATTAATTTCAGTGATTTGCTGGACCAAAAGCAATTTTTATTTTGATTAATCTAAATTCGCAAAAGAGTGAAAAGCCCTAAAAAGTGTTTGTTTGCCTGGTTTTTTCCTAATATTTTAGTTGTATCAATCAGCCCTCAAAAGACATCAAATTGCAGAATTTCACAAACGATTTTCAAATATTTTCCCCGGAGAGTAACTCCCGGACCCCCTAAAGTTCAGGATACTCTATACTAGGGATGCACCGATAAGCAAATTGGCCGATTACCGATTACCGATTAATCGGTTGTTGATAATCGGCCGATTAATGGTAAGAATGATTGTTTTTAATACTACGATTTCACAATCAGTGTTTTTTCTCTCTTATACAATTCTGAGTTCAGAAATACTAAGTAATTTATTTCTGAGAAGATTTTTTTTTCCATTTTCCTAATTTTCAGAAAATAATTTCAGTATTTTATTAAATTTCTTAGAAACGATTTACATATTATTGTCAGTAATATTAAATAAATACGTTGTAAATTATATTAATTGGACATAAAAATTTTTAAAAAGGGGGGGAGGGTCTGTGGTGAGCTGAGCACTCCACAATTTAGGAGTACTTTTAATTTTCAATTTTAACTATCAGTAGCAATTTAATTCCAGACTTTTATTCTTTGAAAATTAGAGGTTACCTAACACAGTACTAAGGAGAAAACTACCACACATGAAAAATGTTGCAAAATTGTCTATGTGTATATTTATTCAAAGCAGGAGAATAAATTTATTAAAAACTTAATATCAACTATGAGGATTATTATTACTGTCAATAAAATCAAGCACATAGTTTCTTAGTGAAGGTACACTTTAAAGAAAATATTTTTAGCCGATTAATCGGCCCAATTTTGCCGATTATTAATAATCGGCAAAGTGGCCGATTAATCGGTACTGCCGATTAATCGGTGCATCCCTACTCTATACCTCCCTGAGTAGAAGATCCCTACATCACTCTCATGATCTCCTTAACCTTTCAAGACTACTCGAAAATAAAAAGGACAAAATGGGCATTAAAAAAAAAAGTCAATTACAAAAAGCATGGGCAGGAAAAAAAACGCCTATAGGGGGGGGGGATAAAAACAAAAACAAAAAATGATGATTGCCTTCTTCAATTTTTTTAGGGGGCCCCATACCAGAAATGGCTTAGGGCCCCGTGAAGTTTAAATCCGGCCCTGATTGCACGTTCCTACCTTAGCCCTTGCTTAGGGGCGGTTACTCACTGCTTTGTACTGTAACAAAGCTTGCAAATAATGGTTAATTTTGAAACTTTTTCTTGTTTTAATTTGCTGAATTCGCTGTCAATCCCATATATCTTTGCGAAAAATTATCGCTGTTCTGTTGTAGCCTTATCTCTTTTCTTGATTTATGCATCCCCTCACCCTTGTAACACTTGCAATTTGTATACCTTTCCCCAAAAGAAAGTTCGTATTTCATTCGGGAACAGTTTGGAAAATAAGTTTCATTTTTATTTTTTCATAGCTACAATTCAACTTAATTCACTAGAAAGAAAAGCCCAAAAATGTAACATATTATGTACTTCAGGGGGCCACGTGAGCACCTGAGAGAGGAGAGCGGACTTTGTTACATTTTTTGAAAATACACTCTTGACAATAGTAAGCCCTGGATACAGGTAAGCAAATAAAACTTAGTGTATCAAAAAGTAGATGTCATTATTTAGACCAACTTCATACGCACACTAACATAGGCGGCTCGTACAGGGGGCAAGGGGGGGGGGAGATGCCCCCTTCACTTTCAAAAGGAAAAAGGCCTTGCTCCCTCACTTTTTTAGAATAATAAAATAATGATCGATTGAAATTCTTTTTTACTCAGTGGATTGATTGTTTTTTACGAAAGTAAAAGCTGCAAATTCAACAAAATGAACTTTTTTTCAGGTTATTTCATAAGGATAGAATCGGAAGGCGTATGTCTAAGGTGGCCATCCGTCTGAAGTTTTAAGGCCACTTCGCATTTTTTAAATTGGTCATTGAATCATTAGTGTTAAAATCTATGAAACAGAATTCTTAAAAAAGGCTTCAGAGGTGCTGCCCTCTGCCCCCCCCCCTCCCACGCACACGTTTCTTTTGACCCCCACTTGAAATCGAATGAACATTAAATTATATCAAATAATATAACTTCAGAATGAGGTAAAAGTTAGAGAGGGGGGACGTTATGCATCAACATGCCGCAGGAAGCTAATCTAGCTGCCCTGGCAGCTAGATAGGCTTTTATATAACTGTCACACGAAAACTTATTTTACCATTTAATTAATTCTTGCGTGTCTGAGGGCGGAAAACGCTTGCTCTGACAGCTGCCCTGTGCGCTATAAAGCATGTCGTGGGTTTAGCTCGCACCTATGCGAAGTCACGGAAGGTCGCTGTGACCTTCCAAAAAATTCCTTCTATCTGCAAATTTTCTCTGACGATTCCGCAAATTTGAAGGCATAACTGCCATTTTTAAATTTCCGATTGTCTCTTTTCATTTGATATAGGTATGTGAGCATACTTGTATTTTATCATTCGGCAAAATTTGGAGTGCTATTCGGCAAATTCAGAATTTCTGCCCTTCCAAAAACTTAAGTTTGGGGAAACTCCATGGTTTAATAGCAATAATATAACAATGTCTCTCTAATAGGAAAATAAATAATAGTATGGATATTATAATTGTATTTAATATTTTTCAAAGTAACTTTTAAATTTGGAACAAAACTGAGCAAATTTCGAATGGAAATTAAGATTTTTAATGTGGAAACATGACGCTGGTAGAACTCGTGTCATTAGCATAGCCAATAGAGGTCGAGCAGACCCGATGTCTGCAGGTATCTCTAAGTGTATAAATATCGATGCATTAGTGGCAGCACTTTCTTTTGCTGTACTGTTGGAGAAGTAGAGATTGTCCTGATTCCGAAATGAAGCTCACAGGAGAAGCTATTCGCGATGTCGCTTGCAGCCTACGAGATGCTTCAGAGGTCGTGTTGATGCCCCACCTGCAAAAAGTGGACCTTCTCCAGCATGTTCTACAAGAGGATCCAAAATTTCGAGTTGTCCTGAGCGTCGCGTATTCGAGACCTGGCGAGGTGACTCTTGGCTTCCCCGAAAAGAATATCTTAGAGCTGACGGTTCGACACGACAAACGCTCTTTCCTTCCAATGGTCGATTTCGAACGCCATCTGACCTACAGGTGGCACTTGCCCGAATCCGTGGCGCCAAACTGTCTCCAAGCCCTCTGGACTGAGGACAGCTTCCTAATCATAACTTCCACCGACTTCAAAGTGCCTGAAGATGCTGTTCCATGTTCGAAATTGATTCCGCAAAGGATCAACCTGCGCCTGAGGCCCTTCGTGGATTTGGAAGTCACAATGGAATATCTGGAGGACATCCGGGACACTGCCCAGCATGCCCTGCGATTCTTCAGAACCAAGGTCCGGGAAGGCGAGTTGTGGGGTGTCGAAAGGCTCGAACAGATTATCCAAGACTGTGCCGAACCTGCTGCTGGCCCGAGTCATGCCCAATAAGTAATTTGACTTTAAGTTAATGCAAAATCTTTTCAGTTTTGATGTTGAGTTTCAAAGCAATTTTATTGCTGAGAAAATGAATAAAAGTTGGCTGGCCCGATGTTCCGTAGTAAGTTTTTCCGTCTACTTTACTAGTGTTTTTCATATTTTTATTTTTCCCTCTTTTAAGATGCTCATAGGTACAACATAGGTCAAACTACAGTGAACTCTCACTTATACACCGCCTCATTTATGCGCCTTTTTCACTTATACGACGATTTTCAATGGTCCCAGCACATTCCATAGTAAAATAATTTCATTTTATGCATCGATCAAAAGATAAATATTTCACTTATGCAACGACGTTTCGTAAAATGTGAAAAATTTATTTTCTTTAAAAAGTGTTTCTTCTTTCCTCTTTAATCGTTCACCTTTTTGCTGCTTACGGCATTTTTTCAGCATGAGCTAGAGTTCTGAGAGGGACAATTATCTATATCGTTTTAAAGGGAACGGTTTGTGATTAGGTATGCTATGATTTTTATTTTTCTCTTTATCGCTGTAGTTACGTTAGTTATTGCCAAACCGTAGCATTAGGATTTCCATAGATACATTCCCCCCCCCTTTTCCATAGATACATTCTTATTCTTGCTCTCATTAGAACTTATGTTGCCTTTTATATTTTTAAATTGGCTTGTTCACTTATGCGTCTATCTCACTTATGCGCCTTCTTCTGTTAGTCCCTTGGGCCGGAACGTAAGTGAGTTCACTGTATTCAATTTCTTTTACATTGAATGGGACTGTTTGTTTTAAATTGTGTATTAACTCTGCAGAACTTGCGTCAAAATGAGGGTTCTTGGAACTCTCTCATGAAAATTATTCTCACTGCACATTTCATTTCAAAAAATGTTTAGTTCGAAACATTTCAATTTGCAACGTATTGTAGACAGTGTTATGGGCGATTCTCTGTAAACTCGTCATTTTTCACACGAAATCTGTCCGGGCATGGTTTTTTGAAATGTTCGTATAATTATAATACTATGGTTCAGAAAATGAATCTATTACTTTGGTTTGAAAGAGGACCAATTGAAGTTTGTGTTTTTCTGATAAATCATGATAAGGGGTTACTCCCTTGCCTAGTATAACTAGACAGGGGACTGTGCCAGGTATTTGTATTTTTGCTCTTTTCAGCATAATATCTGCAAAACTACTGGAACATAATTAGTTACAAGACTACCTATAAATTTAGGCAGAAATCGTGGACATAGCTTAATTATGAAACATATTAGTTAATTGCCATTAATAAAATCACTTCCCAGAGGACTGTTTTCGTAACGATCACGATGCATACTTTCAGCACAAATGTGGATCTCGAACTAAACAAAGTGGCGTTTCAACACAGTTCTCGGCAATTTCAGCAAATTCACACTGGTTAGTTTAAACTTCTTGCCAAAAAACATTTGCAAGAGTAACGGATTTTTTCTATTGAAGCTTTGAATTTGTTGCAGGGGACTGTTTGAAAAATCTCTGGACAGAACTTACATAACAATATTATGTTTTAGAAATACGTTATTAGATCTTATTTCGTAAAAAAAATATAGCTTCATTATTCTATTTTTAAATAATAATTGCCAAATTTATGTAGTGTTGATAGGTTTTTTGAAATATTACCTTTAACATTTAGACAATGGGATTGGGACAGCCAGGGGACTGTGTTTTTGGTGCTTAGATAATTTCTAGAAAAAAAAATTAAATTGTTATCGCTTCAAATATAATTGGCTCACAAAGTATTAATGCTTTACTTGTATTAAGAGCGATAATTACTTTATTTCACTTTATTATT
Organism: Uloborus plumipes; assembly: GCA_038373865.1. Lineage (NCBI taxonomy): Eukaryota > Metazoa > Arthropoda > Arachnida > Araneae > Uloboridae > Uloborus > Uloborus plumipes. Next base: position 21,792 of record JAXGGA010009470.1, read on the forward strand.
TTTAAAATACTTGGTCCGGACAGCCAATTACCAGTTTACAGAGAATCGCCCTTATGCAAAAGTTTTTTTTTGAAGCAAAGTAGTTTCATTTCTTATTAGTGCAGGTCTTTCGCTCGTGGCGTGAGTTCTGGAGGGTAAAACTTATCAAGTATTTCAACGTAATGAGTGCTTCTTATAAGCGTAAAATATTTGATTCTGCTTGAAAATTGCAAGAGGATAACTTTGTCACAGGGTTCGCATTCCCCTAAATTTCTATAAAAAAAATTAAATCTCCTAAAATTGTACTATTTTTTTTTCAATAGAAAAGACACTTCTGAAAGTGTCTTGTTGCAAAAACGAACTTTTTCCTGGATATTTATTGTGATAGACATTTTACAAAATATTTCGTTAATTAACACACTTTTCACACTATTTTTCATCTTAGGATAGATTTAAAATTCTTAAGAACGAACTACTTTTTTTTTGGAAGTACTTGAAGGTTGTAATTAAGGAATAAGATGAATTTTCAGTTTGGTTTGTTGGGTATTAGATGATAAATTAGTATCAGGTACCTATTTTTAGTATTAAATCATTAATTACCCCTAAAAATTTGCCAAAATGTTCCTAAAATTTTTAAAAAGTCTACTGAGAGTTCCCTAGTAACTACTTTAATGCATTTATTTACAAAATTTAAAATTACCGGCGATTTGTACAGTGTAAATGTTACTTAACGGGGAAAGCTGTAACGAATTTCATCGAAATTTTGCAGTGAAACAGCTTGTAATTTCTTAAAAGGAAATAAAATTCTGGTTTATGCTTTAATAAGCAAAGTTTATCAACTCTTTAAATTTTTCCAGCTAAACTCTAGTTTTATGTTGTAAAAAGAATATAGTGCTCCTCTAGTCAGGGTTCGCAAAAGTGGGCCCAGCCCGAAAAAACCCACCCGGTTTTTTTCGGGCTGGCCCACTTGAACAAACTCACTATGATGGTAAAGTGGGTTTTTCAAAATTTATTTTGTATTGAAACCATTTATTTCAAAAACAAACTAAATATTATGTACTATTTCAACTACAAAATACTGTAAATGAATGACACTTTGTTTAAAATGTAATTTAAAGGATTTTTCAACAATTTCATTTCTTTTCATTTTCATTCATTTTTTTGTTCAAAACATTTAAAATAACTTAGCCGCTAACGGGTTACCCCAATTCTATTCAGTGCCAGTTACCCTTTCCTATCATCATCATCAGAAGAGGTAAACTTACCAAAGGAGCAGGGGCAGCAAATAAATGAAGCAAGAGGTGGCGGTCGAACCTCCAAATATTTTTCGCAGAATATTAAAAAACGGGTAAATTCAATTTATGTAACTCAAATCAACGTTCACGTGCAAAAGGAACTAAAAAATATTGCCAATTTCCAACAAAAATTGATAAAACTCATCCATAAACATATTCTCAAGATAATTTCTCATAACAGAGGAATCTGAAAAAAAAAAAAAGCTCTGAACCAAGTATAACGGCACAAGAAAGGGTTTTCAACTTTTGCTGGTTGGGAAATAGCAGAAGACACTGGAAATCGAGGGGGGGGGGGGATCTAGCATCCAAACATCGCAGATTAAAACTTGACAAAAAGTTAAACTGATTTCTAATCACGACATTTTATGTGATAGCTAATTACAAAATAATTTTAAAGTTTGGTCATCAAAATTTTAATTGCTTCAATAATTCCAATTTTTCTTAACATTAAATCCAGTTTTAGATATCTTTCTTTTAAATAATGTGTATTCATTTTCCATACTGAGGTGCTTCATATTTAACAAACTCGCACCCTAAAACAAAATGTAGAAATGCAGCCCCTGCAAAGGGGTACTAGCGCCTTTTGAGCAGAGCACCTAAAGATGTCATGGACGTAGATGTTGGGGTAACTACACAAAATTACAGAAATAGTCTAAAATTCAGATTGAAATAATTGTTTTGAATGCAAAAGTTACAGCAGAACAAGAGGAAATAAATCAATACACGAAAAGAAAATATTAGCAATAGAACTGAAGAAGCCGCAATCAGTTTTCAGTTTTTTCTTTTTTAAATCGCGCTTGCAATATTCACGTCTTCTCCTTCTGTGGGCCAGATTTTAGATGCATACATGAACCAAATCATAATTGCTAGGTATTATTTACTCTACTGCGAGAGTTGTGTATTATATTTTGCGAGTTTCTGATTGCACATGTTAAATTAAATGAAACATCAATCGTTAAAACTTGCATTGACATCAAGTAGTTCAGTTTCTGTGTTCTGTATTAATCTAACCTCTAACCTTTAAAAAATTCTTTATAATATTTGTTATTGTTTCTTTAGAAACTAAGCATAGTAAGAAAAAGGTATTGGGGAAAATTTCCAAGTCCCTAAAAGATATAAGAAGGGTATATAATAAAATGTTTCTATCAGGTAACGAATGGATTTTTTTTCACAAATATAACTAATGATGATTAAATTAGAAATGTTTAATGTTATGGAGTAGGTAACTTCAAAAATAAACCAATTTGGATTCAATTTTTAGGTAACTTTAATTATTTCAGTTTTCCAACCCAGTGTTTAATGAATGTTAGTTATGATGCTAAAAGAAAAATTCTACATTCTACGGATGAAAAGTGAAGAGTATTAAAACTTGAAACACGCTTTTAAATTATAGGAATGCCAAAACGCCTAACTGAAAATTCAGTTATTACATATATTTAGATTATTTCTAATGCAAAAAATGTGCCTGATTCTGAATTACGATGTGTATGATGATCCATTAAGGATAGGGAGGGGGGGGGGAATGGTCCGCGAATCTTGGGAAGTTTCCAAAAGTGACCCGTGCTCCAAAAAGTTTGGAGACCCGTGTTCTATTGTACGAGTGTACGAGCGAGCGTCCAGAGTGAGGAGTAAAGAGAACCGTGACGTCATCAGCGGAGATGGGGGGAAATTGGGGGCGGGGCTTATCGGGCGTCTTTCAGAATTAATTGCAAAATAACTAATCATCCGATTGAATGCAAAATAACTAATCATCCGATTGAACTGAAATTGGTGTCTATCGTCATAAAATGACCTGAACTTTCATTTAAAGAAATAAAAAAATAAAAAAAAAATGCTTGCAAATTCCTCATTGTACACTCAATGCTTTATCTGTAATATTAATTGTTATGGTAGCTGTTGCGAACATCATCTCTTACCAAACAGTACAAAGTTTTTTTGAAAGAGTTTTAATACTTGACGCTAACAAAAAATAAATTCTTTACGTTTGAAAGGGGCAAACTTTACATTTAGCACCCATATTTTGTAACTGTCTTAAAGTATAAATTTAATAAATGATACTTCGAAAGCGATTATATATTAAGTCCAATTATCCATGAGTTGGGGAGAGTTAACACGCAGAGTGGAAACAATAAGATGTTTAATGAATCATTAGGAGAGAACAGAAACGTTACAACACATACACAAAGAGACGCAGCTACACAACAAACATAACCTTCTTCAAGGAAGTTCGGCCATCGTCTGAAACATTGTCCCTGTAGGTGGCGCTGGATCCATATGGAATAAAACACTATATGTAAGAGGGGTGAACAGAGGTGCGAGAGGCATTGTTTCTCCAACATTATATGGATACATGCATCTACTCTTCAGTTTTTTAAAAAAGAAATCGGATATTTCACTGGAGGGAATTATGTGGTGTGCACATCAAAATTTCCCCCTTCCATTAATACTGTCCGTTCGTGAAAGCTGCGCCTAGCACTCGCAGACCATTCCGCTAAAAAAAAATGTGTGATGGGTTGTGGTTGGGAACTGTTCGAAGTTTTCAATTTAAAACTGGTATTTGCTGTCCTTTTGACATATTCAACTAAACTATGTACAGTGAACTCTCACTTATACGCCGGCCCAAGGGACCAACAGAAAAAGGCGCATAAGTGAGAGAGACGTATACGCGAACAAGACTATGTAAAGGATTAAAACGGAATACAGTTTCTAATGAGAGAATGAGTAAGAATGTTTCTATAGAAAAGGGACATCTTACTACGGTTTGGCAATTACTGTAACGTAACTACAATGATAAAGAGAAAACAAAAGTTGTAGCATACCTAGTTACAAACTGTTCCATTTAAAACGATGCATAATAGATAATTGTCCCTCTCCTAACTCTAATTCATGCGGAAAACATGCCTTCCGTGAACGATAAAGACGAAAGTTTGAAGAGGAAAAGGACGAGAAATGCTCATTTTTTAGAGAAAATAAATTTAAATTTTTCATTTTAGGGGAAAATTCGGCGCATAAGTGAAATATTTTTCTTTAGAGCGACGCATAAACGAATAATACTATAATTATTTTGCTATGGAATCTGCTGGGACCATTTAAAATCGTCGTATAAGTGAAAAAGGCGCATAAAAGAGGCGGCGTACAAGTGAGAGTTCACTGTATTTGAAATTAGCATCGTTCTACGCTCCCAGGTAGCACAAAAAACGTTTAAACGTTTTATAAACGTTTTTAATCGGTTGTTACAACGTTAATAACCATTTTACAACCATTAAAAAACGAAGTATGCTACTTGGGTGTTTGATAAGACTCAAAATGCGTATTTTTCTTTACCTAATTATCTTGCATACCACCACTATTTTGGTAAGATTAGAAATGACCTGCTGACGCATGCGCAAATACGCGGAGGGTTTTACCTAAGAAAATCACACAGTAGCCACGGCATCTTTTAAATTTGCTCTTGTTAACGTCTTTGAAGCAGCAACCCATTTAAGGAGCTCGGAGATACAAAAATCGTCAAATTTTGCATTTTTAAAAATTAAAATAAATTATTTTTGCCTCTGCTTAAAATTTCGTTTGAGTCTTGATTTTATCTTAATTAATAGAAAAGATTTAATTTTAGCTGCGGGTTGTCTCGAAAATGTAGCCTTTTGACAGCTGCCATCATTACCTTGAAATCTTCAAACGAGTTTTGTTCCATGTTGCAACTTTCCCGACTTGCATTCAATTTCTTACAGTTTAAGAACCGCAAGGTAAAGCAATGAAATTAGGAGTATATTTTTTCCAAACATTTTACTTGAACTTTTATTCAACAAATTTGAAAAAAAAAAAAGTTTACTTCAAAAAATGCATATTTTTGAAAAAGTATCTCAGAAGTTTTGGAAATTTTTCTTAAATTTTTCTGTTTGCCATTGAATTAATATTTTTTTAATTGCCAAAGAAAAATTAAATCTCTTATATTAGTGTTTAAATTTTGGAAAAAATCGAAAAGTTAATGCGAATATTTCGAGTTTTTGAGATTTACGACTCCTTTTTTTCATTTTAAATCAAACTTAGATATGAAAATTTTATTTTTGCAATTGAATCGTTTATTTCGAAAAGGTAACATCTCTATTTTGATCTCCTGTCTCTTTAGAAAATTAAACAGCGCACGGTTATATTTTTGAATGTCATAATCAAAGGTTATTTGGTAAATTATTGCAGTAATTGTGTACTTAACTAAAGGCATTTTTTCATTGATTATGACATTCAAAAATATAACCGTGCGCTGCTTAATTTTCTAAAGAGACTGAGGAGATCAAAATAGAGATGTTACCTTTTCGAAATAAACGATTCAATTTATGTTGCGATTTTGCTTATTAGGGCGATTCTCTGTAAACTCGTCATTTTTCACACCAAATCTGTCCGGGCACGGTTTTTTAAATGTTCGTATAATTATAATACTATTGCTCAGAAAATGAATCTATTACTTTGGTTTGAAAGAGGGCCAATTGAAGTTTGTGTTTTTCTGATAAATCATGATAGGGGGTAAGTCCCCCGCCTGGTATAACTAGGCAGGGGACTGTGCCAGGTGACTGTGTTTTTGCTCTTTGTTGCGTAATATCTGCAAAACTATTGGACCATAATTAGTTACGAGACTACCTACAAATTTATGCACAAATCGCGGACATAATAACTAATATGTTTTATAATTAAATTAATTGACATTAATAAAATCACTTCCCAGAGGACTGTTTTCGCAACGACCCTGATGCATACTTTCATCACAAATGTGGCTCTCAAACTAAGCAAAGTAGCGTTTCAACTCCGTTCTTGGCGATTTCGGCAAATTCACACTGATTACTTTAAACTTCATACCAAAAAGAATTTGCAAAAGTTATAGATTTTTCGTTTTACAACTTTGAATTTGTTGCAGGGGACTGTTTGAAAAAACTCCGGACAGAATTTACATGACAATTTTAAGTTTTAGAAATACGTAATTATACCTTATTTCATAAGAAAAACATAGCTTCATTATTCTATTTTTAGATATTAATTACCAAATTTATGTAGTGTTAATAGGTTTTTTGAAATACTATCTTTAACAGTTAGACTATGGGATTGGGACAGCCAGGGGACTGTGTTTTTGGCGCTTAGATAATTTCTAGAAAAAAAAATTAAATTGTTATCACTCCAAATACAATTGGGCCACAAAGTATTAATGCTTTACTTGTATTAAGAGTGATAATTACTTTTTTACACTTTAATATTTTTAAAATAATCGGTCCGGACAGCCAATTACCAATTTACAGAGAATCGCCCATTAAATAGATGGTGGATCAGAACAAAAAACTTAAAATTTTTATCCGTTTCGTAAAAATATTTTCAGAGTGTCCCAGACCCCCTTAAATATTTTGTGACAAATCAATAGAATACAAATGAAATTTAATGACCATACACATGTTTCATAAGACCCTCCCGGAAACAACTCTTTTCATGGCCCTAATTTGTTTCTTGTGTGGGCAATTCTCTGTAAACTCGTAATTCGCTGTCCGGACTGAGCATTTTAAAAACAAAGTGTAATAAATTAATTATCGCTCTTAATACAAGTAAAGCATTAATACTTTATAGCCCAACAATTGTGTTTGGAACGATAACAATTTAAGTTTTTTCTAGAAATTATCTAAACCCTCAGCCCTAAACACAGTCCCCTGGCTGTCCCAATCGTAACACGAAAAGGTAATATTTTGAAAAATCTACTAACACTACATAAATTTGGAAATTAATAGCTAAAAATAGAATGATGCTACTATACTTTTTATGAAATAAGATCTAATTACGTATTTCTAAAACTTAATATTGTCGTGTAAGTTCTGTCCGGAGTTTTTTCAAACAGTCCCCTGCCACAAATCTATTATTCTTGCAAATGTTTTTTGGCATGAAGGTAAACGCAATCAGTGTGAATTTGCCGAAATTGCTGAAGACGGTTTTGAAACGCCACTTTGTTGAGTGTCATAGCCACATTTCGTCGCTTTGGAAGAATAACGCTGCAACTCGAAAAAATCGAAAAATGATATTTTTGTATCATTTTGTTCAGAAAAAATCGCTCTTTATGATGAACAAGGTTACAACTCAAAAGTGTCAAAAATATTCGCTAGGGAGCCATTTTTGGAGAACACTGATGTAACTCAAACTAACTTCACTCTTTTTAAAATGACGTCATTAGTTAAAATGCCATTGAAGTCAATCATGCTACATTAGAAAAGAGATTAAAATGCGGTTATTTTAATGCTAGTTTCATTAAGAGTCGCAATAGTTTTGAGCACAAGCGCGTTAGAAGTTTCTGAAAAGTTAAAAATTGCTCTCCTGAAAAATGGGCTGTTTTGAGTTGTAGCGTTATTCTTCCAAAGCGACGATTTGTGATGAAAGTAAACATCTGGGTCGTTGCGGAAACAGTCCTCTGGTATGTAATTTTATTAATATTAATTAGTTGAATTATAAACATATTAGTTATGTCCACGATTTGTACCTAAATATATAGGTAGTTTAACTAATTATGGTCTGATTATTTTGCAGACATTACGCAACAAAGTTTATACTAGGCAGAGGACTTATCCCCTATCATGATTTATCAGAAAAACACAACCTTAAACTGTCCGTCTTTCGAACCTAAGTGATATTCATTTCCTGAGAGTAGTATTATAATTGGATGGCATAATGCAACAAGAAGTTCTGTCAAGAACTAAACGAGCCTACTTTCCCGTACATCGACATCGGCATTCTCGCATCTGATCATTATTCTCTTGATTATCTGAAACTGAAAATTATGTCAAACATACCTTTTTAGCACATAGAGCTGATTTCGAAAAGCAAAATATACCCCTATCATCAGATGAAATAGACACGTAAAAAGTAATTAACGAATAAATAAAGCTTTGTCGCACCTTTTAAAGAGTGCAACTGTTACAGTTCCTCCGTAGAAAAAATCCTCCATTGTTTTCAAAAAAAAAAAAAAAAAAAACAATAATAAAATAAATAAATAAATAAATAAAAGTACAAAGAGCATCAAAACGTATTTTATCAAAGAAAGAAAAAAAAAAAAGAAAAGAAAACTCGTCCGTTAATAAAATGTCTCGAATTTCACTTTTAATCGGTTGCCAGTTGTTAAATATAAATAAAGAATAAAATGTTCTCGTGAATGAAAAATTTTTGTTACAAAAAAAATCGTCTGCCAGAAAAAAAAAATAATAATAATAAATAAAATAAAACAAATGAATAAATAAACAAAAAATCGTCTGCACAGTCAGTCATTTTTTTTTCTGAGCCTGCATTTCCGCCACGTTTGCGGAGTCGGAGTCGGAATCAAAGTCCTCACAGAAGATTACTCAGAAAAGTACTTTACAAACACTATTTATCAAAACCATTTTCTTACAAAGTTAGTTTGAAGGAAATCCGACTTTAAGTTCAGAATCAACATTCAACTTAAATTCCCCGTAGACGCTAATGTTAATTTTTTTTCTGAACGGTTCAATATTGAACGAAAAATGGTTCAAATCAAAAAGCGAAATATGGAAATGTATGGAAAAGCCTCTCCGAGATCTTTCAAACAAAAAAAAGTTTATTCCATTCGGACGGTTCACTCAAAAGTTATTAGGTGGGGAAAGGTTGCTTGAACGGTTCAATGTTGAACGAAAAAATGCTCAAATGGAAAATTTAAATAGGGTAATGAAGTATCCTTGCTGAGATCCTTTGAACAAAAAAAAGTTTGTTCAAATCGGATTGTTCACTCAAAAGTTAGCATCGCGGGACAGGTTGTTTGAACGGTTCAAAGTTGAACCAAAAACTGTTCAAATCGAAAAATCAAATATGGGAATGAGCTGTACTCGCCGAGATCTTTCGAACAAAAAAAAGTTTATTCCATTCGGACTGTTCACTCAAAAGTTATTAGGTGGGGAAAGGTTACTTGAATGGTTCAATGTTGAACCAAAAATGTTCAAATTGAAAATTTAAATACGGTAATAAAGTATCCTTCCCGAGATGCTTCGAACAAAAAAAAAAAATTGTTTAAATCGGACTGTTCATTCAAAAGTTATTAGGGGTGACAGCTTGTTTGAACGGTTCAATGTTGAACGAAAAATTGTTCAAATCGAAAATGTAGATACGGGAATGAAGTATCCTTGAAAAGATCTTTCGAACAAAAATAAGTTTGTTCAAATCGGACTGTTCACTCTCGCGGGACCGGTTGTTTGAACGGTTCAAAGTTGAACCAAAAATTGTTCAAATCGAAAAATCAAATATGGGAATGAGCTGTACTCGCCGAGATCTTTCCAACAAAAAAAAGTTTGTCCAAATCGGAATGTTCATTCAAAAGTTATTAGGGGGGGACAGACAGACCGACAGACCGACCGACCAACCGACCGACCGACACACAAATTCCCCATCTCAATACCCTACTTTCAAATTTTTAATTTTTCGATATTCAATTTACCTTTTTATTTTTTTAACTTGGCGATATTTTTTGGACTTGGCGATATTTTTTTTACTTGGCGATATTTTTTGGACTTGGCGATATTTTTTTAGATGCATTAAGCTACTTTTAATACTTTTTTCGTCTTTTGTTTTTAACGAGAAAGTAGGCTAAAAAGGAGTTAACCCACAAAACATAAAAAAATGAGTTATCCAACTCTGATGGTAAAATATTGTAACGAGTCCGTAGCACCTTCAACTTTCTTCAAATGAGCATTCCAATCTTGAGGAAGTAACTATAAATTTATTTACAAGTATTTACACTATTTACAATATGAGCAGGAAACAATTGCTAAACATCCAGCAATTAGGTAGCAAACAGTACACTGTTCTCTCAACAGTAACTCAGCACCACGTGTCTTACGTGAACAGTAATTAAGCAATTACAAAAGCGAAACAACCATCCGCCCAAGCGAATGAAAACGAGTCTCCAGAAATCAACATCTGAAAAGAACTGACTGACTGTGTTCAAGGCCAGCTATTTATACACGAAACGAATTCCCGGCAACATTCTAGCAAAATCTGGAGTATTTTGTTTATTCATAACTTCCATAATCCATTCAAAAATTCTAGTGATAAAAAAAAAAACCACGCGAAAATGTCTTCATGCTTATTAAAGTTATGGCAAGTGTAAAAACTACAAAGTGTTACAGGGCCGGTATACAAATGATAAAAGTGATATCTTCAGATACTTTTGCAACATGTCGCCAGATAAAACCAAAACTAGTGAATATGATGCAAGGCAGGAAAAACAACAACTATTTACAAGATTTGTAACATTGCCCCCTTCCTAAAGCACTGCACGTCCCGGGCAGTACAATCCCCAGAAAAGAAGCAAGGGAAAATTTACAGATGCACACATTACGTGATAACCAATCATAAACATGATAAACAATAACAATGAGAACATGAAAGAACTAATAACATTAATTAAGTAATATTACAAACAATAAAAGGCAAAAGTTATTTACAAAATTTACAAACAAGTTACCATGGTAGCTTTAGATTTATTTTACGAACTATGGCCATAGTATGGGGCTAGCCGATCATAATGGACAACCCTAGGTTTTGAATGTGATGACTTCTGGATCCTCACTACGACGTTGTTCAGCCGGTGAAGGACTGTGTAGAGCCATCCCAATGCGACTGCAATTTGGGTGATAGACCTTTACGTCGGATGGGGTTCCATAGCCACACCTTGTCACCTTCTTGAAAGTCATGGCCAGTGGACCTTGTGTCGTATTGGGTCTTCATTTTCTCCGTCGCGATGTTGATTCGCTCCCGTGGGAAGTGATGAACGTCCTCCAACCGGGCCTGGAGATCCTGGACGTATTCCTCAGGCGATGAAGGCGCATCTGGAGGGAGACCGAAGACGAGATCACAAGGTAGCCGAAGCTCTCGGCCGAAGAGCATCTGTGATGGAGAATATCCGGTGGTCTCATGGACAGCACTGCGGTAAGCCAGCAGGAACAGAGGAAGTTTCTTGTCCCAATCCTGTTGATATTTGGAGACCATAAGCGAGAGATTATTAAGGATTGTCCTGTTGAATCTCTCCACCATGCCGTCCGATTGTGGGTGTAGTGGTGTCGTTCGAGTTTTCTCAATTTTGAAGATTTTACACAGGCCCTTAAACACAGCAGAGATGAAGTTTCTCCCCTGATTGGAATGGATCTGCAAGGGTGTCCCATATCTCGAGATCCAATTCTGGACTAGAGTCTCTGCTACAGTGGTAGCTTCTTGATCCGGAATGGAATATGCTTCGGGCCATTTGGTGAAATAGTCAATGGAAACGAGGATGTATTTGTTCCCATCAGTAGTTTTCGGTAGAGGACCAAGAATGTCGATCCCGATTCGTTCGAAAGGAGCTCCTACGTTGTAAGCTTATGTACATAAACAAAAAAAACTACGACCTTCGTAGCTCACATAATAACGACATCGCCACCGATACAGTTAACTTGTTTTCACGGTATTATAATTTGCATATTTGTCTTCAGTTCAGTTCAAACAGTGGTATCTTACACACTAAATAAAAATAATATTCAAATACAGATTTTAAACTAAATGTACGTTCGAAATGACTAATTCTAACAAACGGCAACTTCGGACGTACAGTCTTTCTTTCTTGTCTCGAATACACTATTTACAATACACTGAAGTTTTTCCATTGATGAAGGTTTCATTAAGAAATCTGCTAAATTATTTTTACTATTAATATAATTCAAACTAAATAAATTTTCTTTAATCAGATCTCTCTTATAAATTGATACTTTGTATCTATGTGCTTAGTTTTTACATTCTTTGATGAATTTCTAGAAAAATATATAGCAGATTGATTGTCACAATATTGTACAGGAATATTTAAGTTTTTAACTGCATTAATTTCTTTTAAAATTCTTGAAAACCCCATACAAGTTTCTTAACAGTTTCTGTAAGGGAGACGAATTCCGATTCCATTGAACTAAGAGCGATAGATTTCTGTTTATTCGATTTCCAGCTAAATGGAATGCCGGCAAAATAAATTATATGCCCACTTGTAGAATACCTATTTGTTAAATTATATTCCCAATTTGCGTCAGAATACGCAATTAAACCAGAATTGTTAAAGTTCGACAGGTTAATTTTTAGGCTTTTAGTATTAGGGCGATTTTCCGTAAACTGGTAATTGGCTGTCCGGACTGAGTATTTTTAAAATAATAAAGTGTAATAAGGTAATTATCGCTTTTAATACAAGTAAAGCATTAATACTTTGTGGCCCAATTGTATTTGGAGTGATAACACTTTAATTTTTTTTTCTAGAAATTATCTAAGCGCCAAAATCACAGTCCCCTGGATGTCCCAATCGCATAGTCTAACTGTTAAAGATAGTATTTAAAAAAAGCTATTAACATTACATAAATTTGGCAATTAATATTCAAAAATAGAATAATGAAGCTATATTTTTCTTATGAAATAAGGTATAATTACGTATTTCTAAAACTTAAAATTGTTGTGTAACTTCTGTCCAGAGTTTTTTCAAACAGTCCCCTGCAACAAATTCAAAGCTGTAATATGAAAAATCTATGACTTTGCAAATTCTTTTTGATATGAAGTTTAAAGTAATCAGTGTGAATTTGCCGAAATCGCCGAGAACGGTGTTGAAACGCTACTTTGCTTAGTGTGAGAGCCACATTTGTGATGAAAGTATGCATCAGGGTCGTTGCGAAAACAGTCCTCTGGGAAGTGATTTTATTAATGTCAATTAATTTAATTATAAAACATATTAGTTAATTATGTCCACGATTTGTGCCTCAATGTATAGGTAGTCTCGTAACTATTTATGTTCCAATAGTTTTGCAGATATTACGCAACAAAGAGCAAAAAACTCTCACAGTCAAACTAGCACAGTCCCCTGCCTAGTTATACCAGGCGGGGGACTTACCCCCTATCACAATTTATCAGAAAAACACAAGCTTCAATTGGCCCTCTTTCAAACCAAAGTAATAGATTCATTTTCTGAGTAAGAGTGTTATAATTATACTGTTACAAATCTTGTAAATAGTTGTTGTTTTTCCTGCCTTGCATCATTTTCATTAGTTTTGGTTTTATCTGACGTCATGTTGCAAAAGGTATCTGAAGATATCACCTCTATCACTTGTATACCGGCCTTCTAACGTTTTGTAGTTTTTACACTTGCCCTAACTTTGATAAGCATGAAGACATTTTTCACTCGGAGTGGTTTTTTTTCTTTTTATTGCGAGAACTTTCTCAATGGATTATTTCAAGTTATGAATAAACAGAATACTCCAGATTTTACTAGAATGTTGTCGGGAATTCGTTTCGTGTATAAATAGCTGGCCTTGAACACAGTCAGTTAGTTCTTTTCAGATTTGATCTGGTGACTCGTTTTCATTCGCTTGGGCGGATGGTTGTTTTGCTTTTGTAATTGCTTAATTACTGTTCACGTTAGATACGTGGTGCTGAGTTACTGTTGAGAGAACAGTGTACTGTTTGCAACCTAATTGCTGGATGTTTAGCAATTGTTTCCTGCTCATATTGTAAATAGTGTAAATACTTGTAAATAAATTTATAGTTACTTCCTCAAGATTGGAATGCTCATTTGAAGAAAGTTGAAGGTGCTACGGACTCGTCACAATTTTGGCGCCCAACGTGGGGCATCTTCAAGGACTTTCTTGGAACTATCTGTGAACTTGGACTTTTCTTCCTGAGGACTTTTTGACTTCGGAATTTTATGGTGATTACTCGAGCAATGGAGGAACAACTGAAAAAACTCCTTGATGCGATCAACGCTGTTAAAAGTGAATTAAAAAATGACATAGCTACTAATCAAGAACAATTAACAAATGATCTGGCTACTAATCAAGAACAATTAAAAAATGATCTGGCTACTAATCAAGAAGAAATTAAGAGCGATCTAACATCAATGAAATGTTTGGTGGAAACTAAATTTACCAACATGGAAAATAAAGTGGAGGCTCTAGAAGATCGAATCACCACAGTAGAAAACCATGTGGACAAGAAAATTAAAGAACTTGAATCGAAGTTATCAGCATCCTCCAACAATTCAAGTGACTGTGTGCAACAACTGGAACTTCTCGTCCATCCATTAAACTGTCCACATTTGACGGGAAGACCTCGTGGAATATTTACAAGAAGCAATTCCTCATCGTTGCAGAAGCAAACTCCTGGGACTCTTCCACGAAAGCCTGTCAACTTGCAGCCTCGCTGAGAGGGGATGCAGCTGAAATACTACAGACCTTCCCAGAGGACAAGCACCGTGACTTCGAAGCCTTATCATCGGCCTTGGAGCTTCGCTTTGGCGAATCATGCCAAAAAGAATTCAGCCAACTTCAGCTCAAATCCCGACTCCAGAGGGCTGGAGAGACTTTTCAAGTTTTTGCAGCAGACGTTGAGAGGCTTTCCCATCTCGCCTTCTCGGACTGTCCTTCGAGTGTTCGCGATAGCCTGGCCCTGAACTACTTCATAGACGGAGTGCGAAGTCCAGAAGTTCAGACGGCTCTCCGGATGGCGGACATCAAAGATCTTAAATCCAGTCTGGTTTACGCGATGAAGTTCGAGGCTGCACAGCAAACATCCCGCAAGGATCGTCATTCAATCAGGGGCGTGGAAGTGAGCGCCCAGGATTCGAACTCAACTCGTCTCTCGGACATTGAGCGACAAATCAAAGAGATGTCGGGGACCCTGAAGAAGATTGCGGCTCGCAAAGACCAAGGTAGACAAACACTGAAGTGCTGGAAATGTGGCGGTGAGGGCCACGTACGAAGGAATTGCGAAGCTCGCCAAGAAAAGAAGACGTCTCCCAAAGTTTTCCAGATTTCCTCAAGAAATGGCGGCTGCAACGGACTCGTCATTCATGCATATGTGAATGGGTTTCCCTGCGAAATGATTGTGGACACAGGAGCCAACGTTACCATCATTAGGCCTGATGTGGCTCGTCAATTTGGACTCAAGATCTTATGGACGCCGCCCTGCGTTACTCTTCAAACTGTGACAGGTGATAAAATCGAGATTAAAGGAAAAGTGAACTTAGAAATAATGTTCGGAAGCGCCACTTACCATCACACGGCATTCGTCGCTGACATTACAGATCCCTTCATTCTCGGACTGGACTTTTTGAGAAAATTCGATTTTTCTATCGACTTTAAAAACAATGAGCTGCACTCGATGAGGGAAGACATAGCAATTTTCAATGCTTAAAATAACTTAAAATCCGCGCATCAAATAATAGCCCAAACAGATTTACTGATTCCCTCTAGATCAGAAGTACTAATACCTGGCTCCCTCAAGGAAAACAACAGCTTTAAATTTGGCCTCATTGAATATCATAACCAGAATAATAGCCCAAAAGGAGTACTGGTGGCCTCTACGCTTGTGGACCTTTCAAGGAATGCAGTTCCTGTGAGAGTCGCCAATGTAAGTGAAAGACCGAGGAATATTAAGAAAGGGAAAGTGTTGGCAACTTGTACTCCCGTAAACTGCATCATCAGAAGAATTGATTCCTCCGAGACTGTGTCTTCTGAGTCCTTGACTTCGAAATTAATTGGGAGTGCACCATTATCGAAGGATCAAAGATACGCTGCGGAGAAATTGGTGGACAACTTCAAGCAGGTGTTTTCATCTACATCCGAAGATGTTGGTCGCACGAGTTTAACGCAGCATAAGATCGACACTGGAGATCATCCCCCTATCAAGCAGCATCCAAGACGACTACCGTTCGCCAAGAAGGAAGAGGTTGAGATCCTCTTGAAAGAGATGCAGGAGAATGACGTCATCGAACCCTCATCCAGTCCTTGGGCATCCCCTATCGTCTTGGTCCGAAAGAAAGACGGCTCCACCAGATTTTGTGTTGATTACCGACGCCTGAATGACATCACCAAGAAGGACAGTTACCCTCTTCCACGGATCGATGACACTCTGGACACCCTTTCCGGACACAAGTGGTTTTCGACCCTGGATTTAAAGAGCGGCTACTGGCAGGTGGAGATACACCCCGACGACCGAGAGAAGACAGCGTTTACAACCGGACAAGGCTTGTGGCAGTTTAAAGTGATGCCCTTCGGCCTCTGCAATGCACCAGCCACGTTCGAGCGTCTTATGGAATCAGTGTTAAGAGGACTCTCTTATGAATTCTGTCTTGTCTACTTGGACGACATCATCATCATAGGACGCAGTTTTGAGGAACATTTGGCTAATCTTAGGAAGGTGCTGTAAAAGCTTAAGGAAGCCAACCTGAAGTTAAGCCCGTCCAAATGTAATTTGTTCCGCCGTGAGGTGAACTACCTTGGTCACATTATCTCTTCCGAAGGTGTGCGAACAGATCCAGATAAGGTATCTGCAGTCAAGAATTGGAGCCGCCCCGAAAATGTCCATCAGCTGCGAAGTTTCCTGGGGCTCTGCACGTACTACAGGAAGTTTGTGAAGGGTTTTTCCAATATTGCACGACCTTTGCATAAGCTGACGGAGAGCAAACAAAAATTTGAATGGTCCAAAGAATGCGAGGATGCATTTCTACAGCTGAAGGAGGCTTTAACATCAACGCCTATTCTCGCTTATCCTCAGCCTGAAAAATCCTTCATACTTGACACTGATGCGAGCCACGAGAGCGTTGGAGCTGTTTTATCTCAAGAAATAGACGGTAACGAACATGTCATCGCCTACTGGAGCAAATGCTTATCCAAGTCGGAGCGAAATTACTGTGTCACGAGAAAGGAATTGCTCGCCATAGTTAAAGCTGTAGAACATTTCCATCATTACCTCTACGGCCGTAAATTCCTGCTCCGGACCGATCATGCCTCTTTAACTTGGCTTTTGAATTTCAAGAATCCAGAGGGCCAGGTAGCCAGGTGGATACAGCGGCTCCAGGAATATGACATCGAGATTAAGCATCGAAAAGGTTTGTCACACGGTAATGCTGACGCATTATCAAGAAGACCTTGTTCCGAGAACTGCCATTATTGCTCCCGAATAGAGAAATAGTACGGGACGACAATCCCTACTGCCTGTCAAGTTACTCCTACTTCATAATCTTCAGATCCTGATCCATGGGGTGACGACCAAGTAAGAAAAGATCAGCTTGAAGACCCAGACCTAAAGCCTATCATAGAGTTAATGGAAAAAGACAGTCGGCGACCTAGTTGGCAAGACATTTCTATCTACAGTCCTGCAACGAAAAGATACTGGGCTCTATGGAAATCTCTCCAGTTGCGGAATGGCGTCCTGTATCGGAAATGGGAACCTGACGATGGTAAAGCATTCAAATGGCAGTTACTCCTTCCCAGATCAAGAATTCCAGACGTTCTAAAGGAATTGCACAGTAGTCCGACTGGAGGACACTTTGGTATCCCGAAAACCCTCCACAAGGTTCGAGAGCGCTTCTTCTGGAGCAAGGCGAAGGATGACGTGGAGAAGTGGTGTCATTCTTGTGACGCCTGTGCTGCCCGTAAAGGACCGAAGAGAAGAAGCCGCGGGAAGCTACATCTTTACAACGTAGGAGCTCCTTTCGAACGAATCGGGATCGACATTCTTGGTCCTCTACCGAAAACTACTGATGGGAACAAATACATTCTCGTTTCCATTGACTATTTTACCAAGTGGCCCGAAGCATATTCCATTCCGGATCAAGAAGCTACCACTGTAGCAGAGACTCTAGTCCAGAATTGGATCTCGAGATATGGGACACCCTTGCAGATCCATTCCGATCAGGGGAGAAACTTCATCTCTGCTGTGTTTAAGGGCCTATGTAAAATCCTCAAAATTGAGAAAACTCGAACGACACCACTACACCCACAATCGGACGGCATGGTGTAGAGATTCAACAGGACAATCCTTAATAATCTCTCGCTTATGGTCTCCAAAAATCAACAGGATTGGGACAAGAAACTTCCTCTGTTCCTGCTGGCCTACCGCAGTGCTGTCCACGAGACCACCGGATATTCCCCATCACAGATGCTCTTCGGCCGAGAGCTTCGGCTGCCTTGTGATCTCGTCTTCGGTCTCCCTCCAGATGCGCCTTCATCGCCTGAGGAGTACGTCCAGGATCTCCAGGCCCGGTTGGAGGACGTTCATCACTTCGCACGGGAGATAATCAACATCGCGACGGAGAAGATGAAGACCCGATACGACACAAGGTCCACTGGTCATGACTTTCAAGAAGGTGACAAGGTGTGGCTATGGAATCCCATTCGACGTAAAGGTCTATCACCCAAATTGCAGTCGCATTGGGATGGGCCCTACACAGTTCTCCACCGGCTGAACGACGTCGTAGTGAGGATCCAGAAGTCATCACATTCAAAACCTAGGATTGTCCATTATGATCGGCTAGCCCCATACTATGGCCATAGTTCGTAAAGTAAATCTAAATCTACCATGGTAATCTGTTTGTAAATTTTGTAAATAACTTTTGTCTTTAATTGTTTGTAATATTACTTTATCAATGTTATTATTTCTTTCATGTTCTCACTGTTATTGTTTATCATGTTTGTGATTGGTCATCATGTAATGTGTGCACCTGTAAATTTTCCCTTGCTTCCTTTCTGGGGATTGTACTGCCCGGGACGTGCAGTCCTTGGGAAGGGGGCAATGTTACAAATCTTGTAAATAGTTGTTGTTTTTCCTGCCTTGCATCATTTTCATTAGTTTTGGTTTTATCTGACGTCATGTTGCAAAAGGTATCTGAAGATATCACCTCTATCACTTGTATACCGGCCCTCTAACGTTTTGTAGTTTTTACACTTGCCCTAACTTTGATAAGCATGAAGACATTTTTCACTCGGAGTGGTTTTTTTTCTTTTTATTGCGAGAACTTTCTCAATGGATTATTTCAAGTTATGAATAAACAGAATACTCCAGATTTTACTAGAATGTTGTCGGGAATTCGTTTCGTGTATAAATAGCTGGCCTTGAACACAGTCAGTTAGTTCTTTTCAGATTTGATCTGGTGACTCGTTTTCATTCGCTTGGGCGGATGGTTGTTTTGCTTTTGTAATTGCTTAATTACTGTTCACGTTAGATACGTGGTGCTGAGTTACTGTTGAGAGAACAGTGTACTGTTTGCTACCTAATTGCTGGATGTTTAGCAATTGTTTCCTGCTCATATTGTAAATAGTTTAAATACTTGTAAATAAATTTATAGTTACTTCCTCAAGATTGGAATGCTCATTTGAAGAAAGTTGAAGGTGCTACGGACTCGTTACAATACGAACATTTCAAAAAACCGTGCCCGGACAGATTTCTTGTGAAAAATGACGAGTTTACAGAGAATCGCCCATTAAGCACATAATTTATTATATCTACTGTTACAGTCCAATGTTTAAATGAATAACCATTGCAAAATTGGGACATCACATTCACTGCAAAAGAAATATCTAGTCTGCTTCTCGCAGCTAAAAATGATTAACACCCTATCAAAGTTCTATACGGGTATTTTTTCATTAAATCATTTTCTACGATTTCTTTCCCGTTCACTATTTGAGGTAATTATATGGGCGATTCTCTGTAAACTCGTCATTTTTCACACGAAATCTGTCCGGGCACGGTTTTTTGAAATGTTCGTATAATTATAATACTATTGCTCAGAAAATGAATCTATTACTTTGGTTTGAAAGAGGGCCAATTGAAGTTTGTGTTTTTCTGATAAATTATGATAGGGGGTAAGTCCCCCGCCTAGTATAACTAGGCAGGGGACTGTGCCAGGTGACTGTGTTTTTGCTCCTTGTTGCGTAATATCTGCAAAACTATTGGAACATAATTAGTTACGAGACTACCTATAAATTGAGGCACAAATCGTGGACATAACTAATATGTTTTATTATTAAATTAATTGATATTAATAAAATCACTTCCCAGAGGACTGTTTTCGCAACGATCACGATGCATACTTTCAGCACAAATGTGGCTCTCAAACCAAGCAAAGTAGCGTTTCAACACCGTTCTCGGCGATTTCGGCAAATTCACACTGATTACTTTAAACTTCATATCAAAAAGAATTTGCAAAGTCATAGATTTTTCATATTACAGCTTTGAATTTGTTGCAGGGGACTGTTAGAAAAAACTCTGGACAGAAGTTACACGACAATTTTAAGTTTTAGAAATACGTAATTATACCTTATTTCATAAGAAAAACATAGCTTCATTATTCTATTTTTAGATATAAATTGCCAAATTTATGTAGTGTTAATAGGTTTTTTGAAATACTATCTTTAACAGTCAGACTATGGGATTGGGACAGCCAGGGGACTGTGTTTTTGGCGCTTAGATAATTTCTAGAAAAAAAAAATTAAATTGTTATCACTCCAAATACAAATGGGCCACAAAGTATTAATGCTTTACTTGCATTAAGAGCGATAATTACTTTATTACACTTTATTATTTTTAAAATACTCCGTCCGGACAGCCAATATCACTTTACAGAGAATCGCCCATATACCTCTTTTGAAAGGTAAACTAACATGATTTCTTGGCAAGTCTTTAAATTTTTCCATTAATTTATTTATATACGTTTCTTGATGCAAATAAATTTCTTTGCCTATCTTTTCAAAATTTACATCTAATAAGAACTTAATTTCTCCCAAATTTACGACGTCAAACTTGCTTTTTAGTAATGTTACAATATCCTCAATTTTGCTTTGATTTTTACCAAATAATATTTAGTCATCTACATAAACCAACAGAAATGTATCATCTTTAAGTTTATAAGTACAGTTACACCATTTTATTTTTTCCAACCCAACTTGAAGTAAAGTAGATTCTAATTCTAAATTCCACTGTCGGCCACTTTGATGCAGTCCATGCAATGTAGTCTGTGGAGTTAGCGACAAAAACAGCCGAAATATTTCACTTCCGGATACCAGTGTGAAATTTGGTATAGAGCTTATGTACATATATAAGAACAAAAAACCGCCGGGAGACACTTGATCAGGGGTACTGAACTCCAGTGATGACGTCATCAAGATGGCCGCTTTTACAGGTAAGTACGTTCGTTAATTGCTTAAAACTCCATCATAGATTGAAATATTGCAAAACTCAAATGTATCATCTGAAAGCTCTTTGAAAGAGCTATTTAGAAAGATGTAATTTTTCTTTCTAAGATCAATTGCCTACCTGTAATGACGTCATCAAAATGGCCGCTTTTACAGGTAAATACGTTTGTTTAACTCCCCTAAAACTCCATCATAGATTTAAATATTTCAAAACTCAACTATATCACCTGAAAGCGCATTAAAAGATCTATTTAGAAAGATTTAATTTTTCTTTTTGAGGTCAAGGGCCCACCTATGATGACGTCATCAAAATGGCCTCTTTTACAGGTAAATGCACTCATGTAACTGTTTAAAACTCCATCATAGATTTAAATATTGCAAAACTGAAATATATCATCCGAAAGCGCTTTAAAAGAGCTATTTTATAGTGCTTGGTTTTATTTTTTAAGACAAATGTTGAAAAGTTATAACAATTTTAAATTGATAATGTATAACAAACGTATTTACCTGTAAAAGCGGCCATTTTGATGACGGCATCACAGGTTTTCCCTTGACCTTAGAAAGAAAAATTAAATCTTTATAAATAGCTCTTTTAAAGAGCTTTCAGATGATATATTTGAGTTTTGCAATATTTGAACCTATGATGGAGTTTTAGGGGAGTTAAATAAACGTGTTTACCTGTAAAAGCGGCCATTTTGATGACGTCATCACAGGTGGGCCCTTGACCTTAGAAAGAAAAATTAAATCTTTCTAAATAGCTCTTTTAAAGAGCTTTCAGGTGATATAGTTGAGTTTTGAAATATTTAAATCTATGATGGAGTTTTAGGGGGAGTTAAATAAACGTATTTACCTGTAAAAGCGGCCATTTTGATGACGTCATTACAGGTGGGACCTTGACCTCAGAAAGAAAAATTAAATCTTTCTAAATAGCTCTTTTAAAGAGCTTTCAGGTGATATATTTGAGTTTTGCAATATATCAATCTATGATGGAGTTTTAAGCAGTTAAACGAACGTATTTACCTGTAAAAGCGGCCATTTTGATGACGTCATCACAGGTGGGCCCTTGACCTCAGTAAGAAAAATTAAATATTTTCTAAATAGATCTTTTAAAGCGCTTTCAGTTGATATAGTTGAGTTTTGAAATATTTAAATCTATGATGGAGTTTTAGGGGGAGTTAAACAAACGTATTTACCTGTAAAAGCGGCCATTTTGATGACGTCATTACAGGTGGGACCTTGACCTCAGAAAGAAAAATTAAATCTTTTCTAAATAGCTCTTTTAAAGAGCTTTCAGATGATATAGTTGAGTTTTGAAATATTTAAATCTATGATGGAGTTTTAGGGAGAGTTAAACAAACGTATTTACCTGTAAAAGTGGCCATTTTGATGACGTCATTACAGGTGGGACCTTGACCTCAGAAAGAAAAATTAAATCTTTCTAAATAGCTCTTTTAAAGAGCTTTCAGATGATATAGTTGAGTTTTGCAATATTTAAATCTATGATGGAGTTTTAGGGGGAGTTAAACAAACGTATTTACCTGTAAAAGCGGCCATTTTGATGACGTCATTACAGGTGGGACCTTGACCTCAGAAAGAAAAATTAAATCTTTCTAAATAGCTCTTTTAAAGAGCTTTCAGATGATATATTTGAGTTTTGCAATATATCAATCTATGATGGAGTTTTAAGCAGTTAAACGAACGTATTTACCTGTAAAAGCGGCCATTTTGATGACGTCATCACAGGTGGGCCCTTTACCTTAGAACGAAAAATTAAATCTTTCTAAATAGCTCTTTTAAAGAGCTTTCAGATGATATATTGAGTTTTGCAATATTTCAATGCTCTATTAAGTAACCAAACTTTATGTTCCTCACCTTTTACTTCATGTCCCACTGGTTGCGTCATGTATACCTTTTCATTCAGACTTCCATACAAATAAGCAGATTTACATCTAAATGTACATGCGACCAGCATAGAACAGATACAAACAAGATAAAGAAAAATCGAATTATTGAGAAACAAATTACTGGCGAAAACACCAAAAAATAATCCAAGTTAGGCCGCTGTTTGTAACCAAGAGCACAAAGTCTCGCACGGAATTTTTTAATGTTATTTTTATCATCCCTTTTTACGCTATAAACCCAACGATTTCCTATGACTCCAGCATTTTGGGGAGGATCTACTAAGGTAAAAACTTTTCTTTCTTTGAACATTTTTAATTCTTCCTTCATCGCGCGGTCCCATTCACGTTTTTCTGGCACATTTTGACTTTCCTCAAAATTTCTCGGTAATTCTACATTATAGACTTTATCCTGAAATAAATTAAAATCTATTTCGTTACACGTTAAATTCATTTCATTTTCTGAACTAGACGATTCTCCGCTATTTTCTTTTTCAGAATCCACTAATTTGTCATTTTTTGGTTTAAATGTAAATAAATCTGCGTTAAATTCTATTTGTTGCTCCTCACAATACTTTTTCGTTTGTTTTAAAGATCTTAATCTAGGTTTTCCCTCAGGTGGATAGTAATACACGTCAATTCTCTTACTTTTTTTCCGCGGTCGTTCTATTCTTTCCCACTCACTAATATTTAAAGGTTTTACTTTTTTACCATCTTCAGATTTTTGATCAATAGTAGTTTCTAGTTCCTCTTCAATCGGCCAATTTAGCGTACCAATTTTAAAGTTTACGCACTCATCTTTACGACTTTTGCCAAACAGACTTTCCACGCCGTTTTTACGCTCGTCGATATTAACATGAATCGTTTCCTCTATAGTATTTTCCTTTGGTAACCAAATTCTGTACCCTTTTCTGTTTGATGCATATCCGATAAAAATGCCAAGTTTTGCTCTATCTTTTAATTTATGCCTTTTAACTTGTGGGATATGCACATACGCTAATGAGCCAAATAAACGGAAATGCTGGACGGAAGGTTTATATCCACTCCAAATTTCAATTGGGGTTCTACCCTTTGTCTGCTTATGTTCACAACGATTATAAATGTGAACAAAAGTATGCAGGGCTTCTGCCCAAAACCGTTCATTCAATCCACTTTCATGCAATAATGCTCTAACACCGTCTAAAGCTGTGCGGTTGAATCTCTCCGCTACGCCTACTTGTTGTGGTGTATAAATCGAAGATCGTTCAATTTTAATTCCGCGTTCATTTAGAAATGTTTCGAATTGCTTGTGGCAAAATTCTAAGCCATTGTCGGTTCTAACCGATTTTAATTTTAGATTTAATGCTCGTTCTGACCTGGCTAAATAGGTTTTAAAGCAATCAAATACCTCGCTCTTGTTTTTTATCGTAAATACATCGACTTTTCTAGAATAGTCGTCTATTATCGATAAAAAATACAAACTACCTCCTAGGGCACGAACAGGAGCTGGTCCCCACAAATCCATGTAACATTTATCCAACACATTACTAGTTAATGTTCCATAATTTCTGCTTAAAGAAGCTCTTGTAGATTTTGTAATTTTACAAGTAACACATGAATCAAAATTTCCAGTTACTTTTTCAATACCTTTAACAGTATTGTTAGAACTCATATTTTTAAGTAAATTAGCATTTACATGACCAAATCTCTTATGCAAGTCATTAATATTAATGGAAACATTATATGCATTCAAATTAAATATTTCAGATCTCCTACAATTAGGTATACCGTAAATAACATACAATTTTCCTACTCTATTAGCAGTTATGCAATATTCGTTATTTTTAGTAAAAATTCTCATTTTGTTATTGTACCAAATTATTTTGTATCCTCTTAAATCTATGTTTGCCCCTCCAATTAAATTTCTACGCATATTAGGAGTATAATAAACATTTCGAAGAGTTAACTTAACAAAATTTCCGTTATCTTTAGCATAAAATATAACATCGCCTATTCCCTTTATTTCACTAGTGCAATTCTTATCCCCTATTAAAACTTCACGTTTAGAAACACAGGATTTATGAATTCAAACCATTCTTTCGTGTTGCAGAAGTGTCCATTCGCTGCAGAGTCTATAAGAAATTCTCCGAGTTCCTGCGTTTCTTCCTTACTTGAGACTGATAGTCCAGTCATTTGGTAGTTTTACCTGGAAAGTTTTTCGGGAGCTTTAAAAATTGGTACGTTTATAGATTTTGATGTGCTCGTTTCGAATTTCTACTTTGCCACCTCGTATCTTTGCCGCTCGCGCCGCCATATTGAAAAAATGGCGTCTAAAAGAGGTATTTCGATTATATCTCTTTTTTCACTTATTGTACGATAAAAACATGAATGTACAAAATAAACTAGAGAAAATTTCCTACAATTTATGTCCTTACAACTTTCTCGTAAAATCAATACGTTTCGACGTACGAGCGTCGCAAAGTTATTATTATCACGTGTTATCGCAGAATAACTCGATTCCACAGCACCTTGAGGTAGAGTAAGCGGCGCGTTTTTTTTTAAATGCGGTTTCCTAGTAGTCCCAATCCACATAGAATATATAACTCGAAAATTTAGTGCAATCTTCTCTTGTTTAGATGTTTTTGATGGACCAGGAATTGCTAGTTCCACGTCTTCCGCAGAGATTGAGACGTCACAGACTAAAGTTTCTCCGGCATCATCTGCAATGGGATCATCAAACTCATCGTGAGCTTCTTTCTTTTTTATTTCATCATTCCTTTGCTCTAAAACCGTCTCCATTTCTTCCTCTGCATCGCTATCATGTGATGAACTTTGCGAATCCTCATCATTATCACCGGTACAATTAGTACATATGACGGAGCATTTTAACCCGGCTTTTGACATTCTTTTTTAGCATTTGCAAGGAATGAGTTATAATAAGGATTGTGGAGCTGGGGGTTCAAGCGTCATAACAGGAACTAACCCATTCTGACTTGACCCCCCCCCCCATTGCTCTGTTTTTTTTTTCCATTTTCACACCACTGATGAATCTGAAGACAAGTTTGGAACGAATATTGTCTCGCAGATGCTTCTGTTGGAGGTAGGTATGCTATGTTAAATCGACTTTTATAATACTGATTTTACAAAAGCATTCATATCTATAGTCGCTGAAAGTCATGTTTTTCTTGTTTTTTTTACTTTTCACTTCACTGTAACCGTGTAAGTCAGGAAGGAAGTGTTCTCCAGCCTCAGAAATAATCCCTGAATCAGCGTTTGGATGTTTGAATGCTATGAGAGACTCGCTTAAATTCAGCTTTTTTCGTAATACATTAATGAACTTCATTTTTCCTTGATTGAGAAAGGCACATGTATCCCAGCCACTAAAGGCATGCAAGAATAAAATATGATCTGCGGCTGTCTCATCTATAATACTGTTAGTTCAATATATTTTCCGTGAAAATTTTCCTTCTCCTAGTTTTTGCATATATATATTAGATTGCTTGGATAGAGGTTTGTGGTCAAACAAGGTATAGAAGATGAGGACGCTCTAATAAGCAATACTCTTCAATATAATTTCGCAGAAAATATATTGAATTGACAGTATCATAGATGAGACAGCCGCAGATCATATTTTATTCTTGTATGCTTTTAGTGGCTGAGATACAGCATGTGCCTTTCTCAATCAAGGAAAAATGAAGTTTATTAATGGTATTAAGAAAAAAGCTGAATTTAAGCGAGTCTCTCATAGCATTCAAACATCCAAACGCTGATTCAGAGGTAATTTCTGAGGCTGGAAAACACTTCCTTCCTGACTTATACGGTTACAGTAAAATGAAAAGTAAAAAAAGCAAGAAAAACATGACTTTCAGCGACTATAGATATTAATGCTTTTATAAAATCAGCATATAAAAGTCAATTTAATATAGCATACCTACCTCCAACAGAAGCAGCTGCGAGACAATATTCGTTTCAAACTTGTCTCCAGATTCATCAGTGGTGTGAAAGTGAAAAAAAAAAAACAGAGCAATTGGGGGGGGGGGGGGGATCAAGTCAGAATGGGTTAGTTCCTGTTGTAATAAGGATTGTAGAGCTGGGGGTTCAAGCGTCATAACTCATTCCTTGCAAATGCAAAAAAAGGATGTCAAAAAGCCGGGTTAAAATGCTCCGTCATATGTACTAATTGTACCGATGATAATGATGAGGATTCGCAAAGTTCATAACATGATAGCGATGAAGAGGAAGAAACGGGGACTTTTTAGAGCAAACGAATGATGAAATAAAAAAGGAAGAAGCTCACGATGAGTTTGATGATCCCATTGCAGATGATGTCGGAGAAATTTCAGTCTGTGACTTCTCAATCACTGCGAAAGACGTGAAACCAGCAACTCCTGACCCATCAAAAATATCTAAACGGGAGAAGATTGCACTAAATTTCCGAATCATATATTACATTTGGATTGAGACTACTAGGAAACTGCGTTAAAAAAAAAAACGCGCCGCTTAACAGTTAGAAAATGCTCCTATGAGGAGAATTTGTTTTATGAGCGATTTAAGAGATTTTCAAAAACATAAAAATATTCATTTTACTCCCAACCAACATATTTATGTATCTAGTCTTCTCTTTGACTTAAAAAGTTATTTCTCCTTGCAACAGTTTTAATTCGAGTCAAATAACATTCCCTAACAGTTAGAAAATGCTCCTATAAAGAGAATTTAATTTATGAGAGATTTAAGAGATTTTAGAAAACATGAAACCATTCATTTAACTCCGAACCAGTACATTTATTTATCTAGTGATCTCTTTGACTTAAAAAGTTTTTTGTCGTTACAACAGGTTTTATTCGAGTCAAATAACATTCCTTAACCCTTTGCACTCGAGCGGTGACTCTCACTCACCATGTGGTGTGATGCCGCAACTCGAGAGGTGATCGTCGCTCACCACTTCGTTCGCTGCGGTAATTCGGTCAGCAGCGGTGACTGTTTACGTTTTGTTACTTCGACGCGGGTTTCTAAGCTCTTTGTGCATAAACTACTGAAGTGTGAAAGGAAATCCCTTCAAACGGAGATAAGAATAGCTTATCTGAACTTAGTGCGCAACCACGAACCGGACTGCATTTTCGGCTTCAGTTCGAACTTGACAGCTGTGGCGAAAAGACTAGAAAAGTTGAAGTTTCTGACGAATATCACCATGGAAGGTAGTAGTGAAATAAGCTCGATTGAAGATAACTTTGATTTAGATTCGCTAAACGAGGAAATTACAGCTATATTCGCAAAGGAAATACCTTAGTCTTATCATGGAAAGACAAGAGGATTGTCACGTGCTTGACAAATTGGAATAATGCGGGAATAAGTTGTGTGAGAAGAATATTACGAGGTTGCGTTGAAGTTACCATCAAGAAGCCTAATGTTGTAATAAATTACACAATACATATGGGAGGTGTCGATCGTGCAGATCAATTGGCGGCAACGTACTGTTTCTTACGAAAATCCTTGAAATGGTGGCGTAAATTGTTTTTTTTGGGAGCCTGGAAGTTTGCTCAATAAATTCATATATCTATATATATAAAGATGACGGTGTTTGTTTGTTTGTTCGTTCGTTTGTTTGTTCGTTTGTAACCGCTGGCCAGAAGCCCCCACAGCACCTACAGACCTGAAACTTGGCTCAAAAATTCGAACGTACCCCGCCCTCGTGCACCTCGAAGCCCAAATTTTTAATTTCGAATTAGTTATTTTTAAATTAATTAATTAGTCTCATTTTTGGTGTATCCGCCATAATTGAGGGGGGAAAACCTCCCCCCACCCCAAAACATTATATATCGTTGGAAAGGGTTTTTTTTTCTGAAAAAGAAAAGTTTTAGCACGTTTCTGTCCGTTAATTAGGACAGGAGATATTAATTAATCAAATTTAGTCAATTTTCAAGGCTTAACTCTACGCAGAACTGAAACACTAGAGCCATTTTCCTGATCAGCTGCTCTTTTGTCCCTGAAGTTACTTTGTGGTTAAAATTGTGCGTATAGATTTAAGCCTTGAAAATTTATTCAATTTGAATGTTTAATATCTCTTATTTCTTTCTAATTTTCTCTCTTTTTGATTTATTTGGCGAATTGATTTAAACTTTAACATGACTTTAAGTGGAGTTTAAAAGATGGAGCGCATTTGAACTAAAGGATATAATAATTTTAGTTCAGAGGGGTGGGAGGGAATTTAAATTTATTCAGTTGAATTCCTCAAAATTTGGTGTTGCCAAAAATGTCAGAATGGAAATGGAACTATTATTGTTAAAAAAT
>JAXGGA010009471.1:0-51215 GCA_038373865.1 Uloborus plumipes
CAGCTTTTTAATTTCACAACAAGAAAGTTTCAATTTTCGCCAATTGCTTACTTCTAATATTCTCATCTTCTGTACCTGCTTTGAATTGCTTTTTATCTAACACAGATCATTCAGCTGGAAATTTTTGAAAAATATTTGCTTGAGGACCAGCAGATGTATTTCCATTTTGCAACTAAAAACTGCTTTTCAAACAACTTCTAAGATGCGGTGGAAACATGCTGAATACGGAAGATATTTCTGTAACAACGCAGGTTTGCTTAAAGCTACCATCATTTTCAGCAGTGATATCAAAATACATTCCCTAAATGTTTTCAACTGAGCCCCATTGCTTAACTACTGAATATACAGCGCTTACTTGTACACGCCAGTGCTGTTTTTAAGGACGGGAACACCAATCATCTGCTCTTCAACACCACTAGTTATCAAAATTGCTAACCTTAAAATTGTCTTTATTAAGTAAAAACTGGATGAGATTTCTTATCCCAATACACAACAGCTCCTTCTAAATCTAAATTCCTAAATCGATTTTTGATAAGATTAAATCTTTGTTGAAGAAAATTCAACGTTATCCGTAGATTTTATCAAATTTTCTAAAAGAACTTATTAATTTACATTTTAATGATTTATTTTTTCTAAGCAATTTCGAGGATTTACGCTGCAGCCTGACTTGAAAAATTCTGAAAAATATTCAATCATTTTTTTTCGAGACTTTAAATGAAATTAGACTTAAAGAAAATAAAATTCCTACAAAATGAGATCAAAATAAAGCTTCTAAGATGAATAGTTTTGGTTTTACAGAGGAAAAACTACGATTTTTGGCTAAAAATCGCTGTTTTTCGTAACTTTCCCCACTTTGAGGCACGTGTTAATGTTATCCGATTAAGCTAAAACTTTTCAAATCTCATTTTCTAGTCTATTGGCCCATTTTAGGGGGGTGCCTCAAAAGATTAGTTGAAAAAAAAAATTCCCCATGTTACTTGCAATTTCGAGGATTTGCGTTGCAGCCTGACTTGTGAAAATTCTAAAAAATATTTAATCTATTTTTTCGAAACTTTAAATAAGATTAGACTTAAAGAAAATAAAATTTCCTACAAAATGAGACCAAAATAAAGCTTCTAGGATCAGTAGTTTTGGTTTTACAGAGTAAAAACAATTTTTGGCTAAAAATCGCTGTTTTTCTTAACTTTACCCTCTTTGCGGCACGTGTTAATATTATCCGATTAAGCTAAAACTTTGCAAATCTCATTTTCTAGCCCATTGGCACAGTTTAGGGGGGTGCCGCAAAAGATTAGTTGAAAAAAAAGTTTCCCCATGTTACTTGTTGACCACCCTACTGAACATTCATTCGGGGGTGAGCAAAATCAAAATTTAGACTCAAATTTGAGTGATTTTTTTTTTCGCGATCACAATACTTCCTTTACTACGTAAAAGGAAGTAAAAATCAACCAATCAAAAAATAACAACGGCATTATCGGATTGCCGCAAGGTGGCGTTTAAAGTGGAACCAACGACGAGCGAAGCAAAGCAAATGTACTAGGCATTTAGTATTTAGAAGGCGTTGGTATAATACTGTGAAAATAGCAGTTCATTTTTTTTTGCAGTGTATGAATTGCAAAACACATACAAACATGCATACATTTTAATTACTCTTATGAAAACTTGAACAAAGGAAAAGTCAAGTTTATTCCAATCAAAAGACCTATTGTTTTATAGAATAATATTCAAGAAAATGTTTACTCGGTTTTTTGAATATTTTAAGAAGAAAGGAGGACTTACCAGACAAACTAAACTAGTAAAATGACAAAATAGCTATTTGATATTCCATTCTGTCTCAAATACTTCAACACATTTTAGAAAATAAAATTGAAAGATGCTTATGATTCACTAAGGAAAACCGAAATCAAACACACAGGTGAAGCCAACCCACTTTTAAATTATCATACTTCCATAATATGCAGGAGACTCGACGAGGGACCTTGAAAAAACAGGCATTTATTTGGAAATGCTATAACAATGCTTCACAAATCAGCAAGTGGAGTACCGTGGGTGTTGAAGCAGATAACGCTTAGTCGCAATGAAAATAAAGGAATATTTAAATAAACATGTTCACAATTCTCAGAAAAATTTTGCCACAAAACGAACTTAGTATTTCAAAAGCTAAAAATAACACATTGCAAAGACTTTCGCTATTTTTAGGCTGCTTTTAGGGATAAGCATGTGAATTGTTTTTTTTTAATTTTATGAAACTACATAAGGGTCATTCCACGTCAGTTCACCCGGTCATGTAACCCATGTCCTCGGACTTTGATAAAATTTGGTGTATTTAATAGTTTTATGGTGGTAAGCAACCATATGAATTCTTTTGCCCATATGTGATCTGGTTTTTGTTTTACAGGTCATCAAACTTTTCAAAAAGTGCATTTTCTGTCAACCGCTAAGCCTAATCTGCATGTATACGTACCTCTTCAGTAAATTGTGACGGGTGCAGAAATCTTTCAATATTTCTAAAAATTTTCAGACATGTTGCTGAAATTATGAGGATTTAATTAAAAAATACTTGAAATTTATTTAATATAACTCTGTTTGAGTAAAATTTGAATAAACTACGACAAGTATTTTTTTTCTTGTGCAAAACATGAGTTTACTTAAGTGGCATTTCACGAAAAGGCGGAGGTCCGATTCAATAATGGAAGCATTCGAAATGAGCCTGAATGTGTGTTCTATCATTGCAAAGAATAAAATTAGTGGTTTTTTTCGTTTTCTCGTTGCTATTGCACAATATACACATTTCAGTACCAAAATTTTTGAAAAAAAGTTCTAGTCATTTCCTTAACCTAAATTTCACTGAAAAGCAAACATTCCTTTATTTTTAAGTGTATTTACAGCCCTATCATGCTACTTAAAAGTCATCTTAATCCCTTATTAAGCAGAAAGACAAGTGAGAAATAATTTATGACTCCCAAATTCAGTTGTTAAGTTCAGCAAAATATCAGTTGTAGAAAAAAGATGTGCAAAACATGAATTTACTTTAGTAGCTTTTTATGAAGAGGCGGAGGTCATATTCAATAATAGAAGCATTCGAAATAAACCTAAAGGTGTGTTTTATCATTGCAAAGAATAAAATTAGTGGCTTTTTTTCGTTTTCTTGTTGCTATTGCACAATACACAGATTTTAGTACCAACATTTTTGAAAAAAGTTCTAGTCATTTTCCTAACTTAATTTTCAATATTTTATGTGTAAAGTAAGCATAACTCATGCTTTTGTAGCATAAAAACGTATTATATTTAGTTGTAATGATTTAAAATTGTATTGAATGTGCGAAGATAGGATAGCACGATCTTTGAAGAAAATTAATAATGAAAAATATGAGTTTCTAAATATTATCGGATTGTTTGCCTTTGAAGTGTTTGTGTGATCCTGTTTTCAGAAAATTTAAGGAATATACTGTTTGATATTTTAACGCTCGACCTTCCTTGCATTTGTGCATGTATCAGGTCTCTTCTTATTTTATCAAAATATGGGTCATAGTGATAAGAGGGATAAAGAATGTGAGTGGGTTTTATATTTTGGTTTGTTTGTTTTTCATTGGATTCGCTTATCAGGAAGGTTGGTTTACGCTGATAAATAATAATAGAAGATACACTGCTCGACATTGAAAATGCAACACCAAGAAGGAGTGGTCAGAAATTGATGAAATTTGGTAAGAAGACAGAGACAGCATGGAACAATAAGTGATATTTATTTCAAAATAAATAAGCAAAATTTAGAGCGAGGACGGCGTCGGCTCAGTAAGAAGTAGGACCACCGCGGACAGCGATGCACGAAGAAACACGTCTAGGCATGGAGTCAATAAGCCTGCGGATGGTGTCCTGAGGGATGGCACTCCATTCCCTTTCAACCATTTGCCACAGTTCGTCCTCTGAACGAGGCAGTGACAGGTTCTGCAAACGGCGTCCAATCACGTCCCACACATGTTCGATTGGTGACAAGTCAGGAGAGTATGGTGGCCAGGAAAGCATCTGTACACCTCGTAGAGCATGTTGGCTGATTCGAGCACCGTGAGGCCGGGCGTTATCCTGTTGAAAAATTGCATTTGGCAGACCCTGAAGGTAGGGGATTGCCACCGGCCGCAGTACATTATCTACATATCGTTGGGCCGTCATAGTGCCCCGAATACGAACTAGAGGTGATACGGAATT
The DNA here is from genome assembly GCA_038373865.1 of Uloborus plumipes. NCBI lineage: Eukaryota > Metazoa > Arthropoda > Arachnida > Araneae > Uloboridae > Uloborus > Uloborus plumipes. The sequence continues at coordinate 4,201 of JAXGGA010009471.1, forward strand.
GTATGCAATAGCGCCCCAAACCATTATGCCACGTTGTCGCGATGTGGGGCGTTCCACAGTTACTGCCGGATTCGATCTTTCTCCACGTCGACGCCACACACGTATGCGATGACTATCGCTGGACAAACAGAAGCGGGATTCATCTGAGAACACTACGGTTTGCCATTCTGCCATCCACGTCGCTCTGGTCCGGCACCATTCCAAACGTTGGAGTCTGTGCTGTGAGGTCAATGGCAGTCTTCTTAGCGGGCGCCGTGATTGCACGCCACGTGCAACCAGTCGACGGGAAATGGTTCTGGTCGACACAGGAACATCCAGGGTACCTTGCACGTGCTGCAGAATCGACGTACAAGTGACTTGCGGGTCCGCCACAGCTTGTCGGTGAATCCGTCGATCCAAGCGGTCTGACGTCACTCTGGCTGCACCTGCACCCCTCAATGTGGCTACATTTCCTCTTTCCAACCATCTCCGACACAGCCGATGCACAGTGCTTGCATCCATGTGGGTATCAGCTGCAATTTGACGTATGGACCAACCTCCCCTTCTCAGTCCGATCACCATACCCCTTGTAAAGTCGTCTATATGCTGGAAGTGTCTTCGTTGAGGACGGCGTGGCATTTCCTCCTATCACACGTATCCTTCGAGACAAAAACCAAATTTCTCCGATAATTAGTCTGGCAGAAAAACCAACATGAACATAGCCCACTTTTCAACTTCAATCTCTTATATCTTACTTCACGTGCGTCGGAGAGCTGCGCATTTCATATCATTTGCATAACTCAGTGACGTGCGTCTACGGTAAAATTTGCATGAATTTCTGACCACTCCTTCTTGGTGTTGCATTTTCAATGTCGAGCAGTGTAATTAAAATGCTAGAGCCCCGGACAGACATAATTCAATAAAAATAAACTAGAAATTTCAGCATTCAGTGAAGAGCAAATACAGCTTTCGACACTTGCTATTGGATTTTAAAAGAAAAAAATTTAAAATTTTCACGTAAGTGACTATGCTGGACTTGAAGCAAGACTATCTTTTACCTAAGAAAGGACTATTATCTTTTCTATAACTAAGAAATGGTAAGATGTTAGATGAAATAACTACGTCAAACGGTCCGTAACATAAGATTCTGGAAGATGTTACTATTTTCTTCAAAAGGAGATTGAATATGTACAAAATAAGTATTCCGAATATTTCATGATAACATGACTTCAACAAGTACTGTCCGACGTCGGAAATGCAAGTAAGTTCGAGCGTTAAAACATCAAACAGTATATTCCTTAAATTTGCTGAAAACAGGATCACACAAACACTTCAAAGACAAAAAATCCGATAATATTCGGAAACGCATATTTTTCATTATTATTTTTTCTTCAAAGATTGTGCTATCCTATCTCTTCTTCGCACATTCAATACAATTATAATTCATTAAAAATAAATATAATACGTTTTTATGCTACAAAAGCATGAGCTATGCTTACTTTACACATAGAATATTGAAAATTAAGCTAGGAAAATGACTAGAACTTTTTTCAAAAATGTTGGTACTAAAATCTGTGTATTGTGCAATAGCAACAAGAAAACGAAAAAAAGCCACTAATTTTATTCTTTGCAATGATAAAACACACCTTTAGGTTTATTTCGAATGCTTCTATTATTGAATATGACCTCCGCCTCTTCATAAAAAGCTACTAAAGTAAATTCATGTTTTGCACATCTTTTTTCAACAACTGATATTTTGCTGAACTGAACAACTGAATTTGGGAGTCATAAATTATTTCTCACTTTTCTTTCTGCTTAATAAGGGATTAAGATGATTTTTAAGTAGCATGATAGGGCTGTAAATACACTTAAAAATAAAGGTATGTTTGCTTTTCAGTGAAATTTTGGTTAAGAAAATGACTAGAACTTTTTTTCAAAAATTTTGGTACTGAAATGTGTATATTGTGCAATAGCAACGAGAAAACGAAAAAAACCACTAATTTTATTCTTTGCAATGATAGAACACACCTTCAGGTTCATTTCGAATGCTTCCATTATTGAATAGGACCTCCGCCTTTTCGTGAAATGCCACTTAAGTAAACTCATGTTTTGCACAAGAAAAAAAAATGCTTGTCGTAGTTTATTCAAATTTTATTCAAACAAAATTATATTATATAAATTTCAAGTATTTTTTTATCAAATCCCCATACTTTCAGCAACATATTTGAGAATTTTTAGAAATATTGAAAGATTTCTGCGCCCGTCACAATTTACTGAAGAGATACGCATTAGGGTGGAGCGGTCCTCCATGTTAAAAAATTTTTTTATTCAAATCTAAATTGGGCGGGGTGGGAAAGTTGTTCTATGTACTAAACGTCCTGAATATGAAATATCTTTTTAAAATATTAATATTTATAACTGCCCCAACAGCGTTCAACATTTAAAAAAATCATAGAAATTGACATTTTTCAATTTTTTTTTTTTCAAAAATTTTTTTCAATAGTCATTTTTGGGTGGGGTTTGAAAGCTGTTATATGAAATAAACATCCTGAATGTAAAATATCTTTTTGAAATTTTAATATTTAATACTGCCCCAATAATGTTAAATATTTGACAAAATCCTAGAAAATGTGGTTATTTCCATTTTTATTTTCCCTTCCAGTTAGCCGCTCCTCCTTGGCTCCAGTACAAAAAGCCTGTACTCCCCCTCCCCCCTTGCCCACTGTCTGTGGCGCTGTTGTGAAATGTAGGGTAAAACCATTCTGGCGTACAGCGTGTCGCATTTGCTTCCATTGAGTCGTCGACTGTCAAACAGCTTTCACTTTATTCCAAGTCAATTCGCTTTTGTAAGCTTCTATAATTATTTTAGAGGTTGAACTGTGTTTAAATGATGTAATGTCATCCTTAAGAAGCAAATTTGTGTGCCTTGTTTTCGGACGTGGGTGTGATTTACCAATTAATTGTTTACCTACTTATGAAGACATAATGTTGTGTTATGTGTGGCTGTGATAGAGCAGCAGCAAACCAAAACAATATAAGAACCTAGTTAGTGAAACATGCGAAGAAGTTGCTGAGAAGGTGATGAAACTATGGAAATTAGCTTCAATTCCGGTTATACACCATCGTGAGATAGTGAAAAAAATTAAAGCATATCATGGTAAGTATAGAAGCTTATTAAAACCGTATGCATTAAGAAAAAATGTTAAAAGTTTTTGTGATAAGATAAAACTATTCAGAAAGAATGCCAAGTCCCTTTTTGACATAGCAACATGCAAGTGTGACTCTTTTGACTCTTGCATTTGTGAAACACTGCGAAAAATACCAATTGCAGAAAGACATTTTTTGCTTGGTCAACGCACTGACAGAAAGATGACCATTGGCAACATTGATGTGATATCAACAAAAATGTATATTCAAAGAATAAATCGAAAGAGAAAATTTGAATTATTTCTGAGAAAATACAATGTCTACTCATTCCATCAGCAGCAGCACATGCCCAAGCTCACCAGTAAGAAAGAAAAAGGAACATTGTGCAAATAAAAAACGTATCAAGAAACTGGACCGAGTACATCACATACAACTAGTGGTTTAAAAGAGTATTCCGCGGTAGCTAAAGCTTTAGATAGGTATAAAATTTCTGACAGAGCTGGAGCAGCGATTGTCTCAGCTACACTCCAAGATATTGGTTTGGTTTCTCAAAGTGACTTATCAAAAGTTGTGGACAGAAGTAAAAGTAGACGATCCAGACAAAAAGAAAGAGCTCTGGTAACTAATACAACCTTGGTTGATATGAAATCTAATCAAATAGGTTTATACTTTGATGGCAGGAAAGATAAAACTCTTTTCAAGGAGGAATCAAGGAGAAAAGTTATATTAGAAGAGCATATAAGCTTGATAAAGGAACCAGGGTCTGAATACATGGGTCATCTTTCCTTAAGCTCTGAAAAGGCAATAATTGTAAGTGAAGAAATACAGCACTTTTTAACAAAAAATAATATTGATAATAGTAAAATTGCTGTTATTGGCAGCGACGGAACGGCAGTTAATACTGGAGTGCAAGGAGGTGTCCTTCGAATTTTGGAAACAAAATTTGAAAAGCCATTACACTGGTTTGTATGTCAACTGCATGCAAATGAGCTTATTCTGCGCCACATTTTCGAACACCTTGACGGTAGTACAAGTTGACTTCAAAGTTTTTCAGGACCTGTTGGCTAATCCCTAAAATGCTGTGAACACCTTCCGGTTGTGGCAGTTAAAAAGATTTGTTGTACACTCCCGAAATTGCGGTATTTACCGAACTCATTAAAAGCGGTCATCGACTTAGTAATTCAACGAAACGGATATTTCGGACATCCCGAAAATATTCTTATTGCAATGTTAGCTGACGACAGGCAGGACGTACAAGTTTTGGCATTGCGCAGAATTTTAAAGGCACGGTAGGTAAATAAACCTTCAAGGCATGTTATTCGCACATTTGAAATTCCTAAGTTCAACTTCGCAGCTACTGAATACATTGATATAATAAATTGGGCTAATGTGACAGTCATTGAGCCGCCGTTAACCAAGCAGTTTAATGATCAAGTTATTTCAGGGTGCATCATGCATCCACAAACTACAAATAATATCATAGTATCCCATGTCAAGCTATTCCCTTGCCCCAATCAAGCCACTGAAAGGTGCGTGAAACTAGTAACTGAAGCGTCCGCTTCGGTTTGTGGACCTATCAGACGGGATGGATTTATTAAAACTTGTTTGGAGTCACGCAAACAAATGCCATTTTTTAACATCAAAGGACAATACAGACCAGTATAAGTAGATATTTTAATCATTGTCGTCAATGTGATTGTAAGTTTAACTAATGTATCTAAAAAATTGCAATTTCTATGATTTTGTAAAATGTTTAACATTATTGTGCCATAATTAAATATTAATATTTTAAAAAGATATTTTGTTTCCAGGATTTGTATTGCATAGAACAACTTTTCTTCACCGACCAAAAATGATTATCGAAAAAAAAAGAAAAAAAAAATTCTGAAAAATGGCAATTTCTATGACTTTTTAAAATCTTCAATATTGTTGGGGCAGTACTAAATATCAATATTTTTAAAAGATATTTTACATTCAGGATGTTGATTTGACAGAACAACTTTCCCACCCCGCCCAAAATTAATTATCAAAAAAAAATTTTTTTCGCTCCACCCTAATACGCATACATGCAGATTAGGCTTAGCGGTTGACAGAAAATGCAATTTTTTGAAAAGTTTGACGACCTGTAAAACATAAACCAGATCACATATGGGCAAAAGAATTCATATGGTTACTTACCACCATAAAAATAATAAATACATCAAATTTTATCAAAATCCGAGGACATGGGTTACAAAAGCCCGTTAAAGTTTTTACTCAGACTGTATATCTTGATTTGACTACAAGGATGATTCAAAAGATTTTGCAATAAAGTACTAACTACAATTCTTTTTTTATACGCTACTAGCTTATTACCCGGCGTTGCCCGGGTGCTTATTAATACAACATAGCTAATTATAACTGTTTTAAACTTATTTCATGCTAAAATGAAATAGGTGAGTCTTAAACTGATAATTTATTGTTATTCGTAATCTTTGTTGTAAAATACTCATATTTACATGTGATAAATTTTGTCAATTTGTGTGCTTAAAGACTTATCCTTATTATTCTATTTTTTCAAAATTGGAAGATAATGGCCATTTTGAGACAAAAAACTTGAATTTTGAGGTTTTTGGATTTTTTTTTTTAATTTCCAAACCGCGCCTATATAAATTCTAGTGCATCATGGAACCTCTGTGCTAAGTGTGATGAAAATCCGACGATAACTGTGGATTTGTGGTATGGATAAGGAACAAACATACAAACATACATCCATTTTTATATATCTAGATTAACTTTGGAAACCTAGCATTCGAAGTGCAAGCCATTATGCTTTAATGTCTAAAGGAGTCTTTGAACTATATTTTAGATATCACGGCGATAGTAACAATTTGTTACCATTGAAAAAACAGTAATAATTTCCATCATAAATAGTGAATAGTAATGCTAAAAACACCTTCTTGCAGTGATGTAGTTCCCCGAACTTCACCTTTTGCATATTATGCATTTTGCGTTGCCTCAGCCGAGTTATGGCATTATTAAAACTCATAAGCCAAAAGTTATATAATCTTAATTTATTTGCTCATTTGCACTGCCAGTTCACATACCTCTGAATACTATTCTGTGATAAGCAAGCTTAAAAACCTGCAGTTTTATTGTTTATCGTCCACATATCATGTAACATGCGCCCACAGTAACACTGCGTTGCGAAAATCGACATACATCAGGAAATATTGCAAAATAATGACTCACTGTAGCACATACAACTATAAATCTTTATCTTGATATATAAAAATTACGTGTCCCTGTGTTTGTGGCCAATGGACTTCTCAGCTACTGAACCGATTTTAACCAAATTTTACACGCAGTTTCAGTTTGGTCCAACTTAAATGATAGGATAGTTTTTATCTCAATTTAGGACCGCAATATATTTTTTATTGCAAATTATGTATTTAGCTACCAGCTTTTCTGTTCTTGGCTAAGCCTTTTCACTAAGCCTTTTTTGACCCCATCCATGGCTGAGCGACATAAAGCACACGTTCTGGCAGCTTCTGGAGCGCATTAAACAAGTAATAATCTTTCTTATCTTAATACACTGCTCGACATTGAAAATGCAACACCAAGAAGGAGTGGTCAGAAATTCATGCAAATTTTACCGTAGACGCACGTCACTGAGTTATGCAAATGATATGAAATGCGCAGCTCTCCGACGCACGTGAAGTAAGATATAAGAGAATGAAGTTGAAAAGTGGGCTATGTTCATGTTGGTTTTTCTGCCAGACTAATTATCGGAGAAATTTGGTTTTTGTCTCGAAGGATACGTGTGATAGGAGGAAATGCCACGCCGTCCTCAACGAAGACACTTCCAGCATATAGACGACTTTACAAGGGGTATGGTGATCGGACTGAGAAGGGGAGGTTGGTCCATACGTCAAATTGCAGCTGATACCCACATGGATGCAAGCACTGTGCTTCGGCTGTGTCGGAGATGGTTGGAAAGAGGAAATGTAGCCACATTGAGGGGTGCAGGTGCAGCCAGAGTGACGCCAGACCTCTTGGATCGACGGATTCACCGACAAGCTGTGGCGGACCCGCAAGTCACTTGTACGTCGATTCTGCAGCACGTGCAAGGTACCCTGGATGTTCCTGTGTCGACCAGAACCATTTCCCGTCGACTGGTTGCACGTGGCGTGCAATCACGGCGCCCGCTAAGAAGACTGCCATTGACCTCACAGCACAGACTCCAACGTTTGGAATGGTGCTGGACCAGAGCGACGTGGATGGCAGAATGGCAAACCGTAGTGTTCTCAGATGAATCCCGCTTCTGTTTGTCAAGCGATAGTCATCGCATACGTGTGTGGCGTCGACGTGGAGAAAGATCGAATCCGGCAGTAACTGTGGAACGCCCCACAGCGCGACAACGTGGCATAATGGTTTGGGACGCTATTGCATACAATTCCGTATCACCTCTAGTTCGTATTCGGGGCACTATGACGGCCCAACGATATGTAGATAATGTACTGCGGCCGGTGGCAATCCCCTACCTTCAGGGTCTGCTAAATGCAATTTTTCAACAGGATAACGCCCGGCCTCACAGTGCTCGAATCAGCCAACATGCTCTACGAGGTGTACAGATGCTTTCCTGGCCACCATACTCTCCTGACTTGTCACCAATCGAACATGTGTGGGACGTGATTGGACGCCGTTTGCAGAACCTGTCACTGCCTCGTTCAGAGGACGAACTGTGGCAAATGGTTGAAAGGGAATGGAGTGCCATCCCTCAGGACACCATCCGCAGGCTTATTGACTCCATGCCTAGACGTGTTTCTTCGTGCATCGCTGTCCGCGGTGGTCCTACTTCTTACTGAGCCGACGCCGTCCTCGCTCTAAATTTTGCTTATTTATTTTGAAATAAATATCACTTATTGTTCCATGCTGTCTCTGTCTTCTTACCAAATTTCATCAATTTCTGACCACTCCTTCTTGGTGTTGCATTTTCAATGTCGAGCAGTGTATATAAAAATTACGTGTCCCTGTGTTTGTGGCCAATGGACTCCTCAGCTACTGAACCGATTTTAACCAAATTTTACACGCAGTTTCAGTTTGGTCCAACTTAAATGATAGGATAGTTTTTGTCTCAATTTAGGACCGCAATATATTTTTTATTGCAAATTATGTATTTAGCTACCAGCTTTTCTGTGTTCTTGGCTAAGCCTTTTTACTAAGCCTTTTTTGACCCCATCCATGGCTGAGCGACATAAAGCACACGTTCTGGCAGCTTCTGGAGCGTATTAAACAAGTAATAATCTTTCTTATCTTAATATATAAAAATTACGTGTCCCTGTGTTTGTGGCCAATGGACTCCTCAGCTACTGAACCGATTTTAAACAAATTTTACACGCAGTTTCAGTTTGGTCCAACTTAAATGATAGGATAGTTTTTATCTCAATTTAGGACCGCAATATATTTTTTATTGCAAATTATGTATTTAGCTACCAGATTTTCTGTGTTCTTGGCTAAGCCTTTTTACTAAGACTTTTTTGACACCTCCATGGCTGAGCGACATAAAGCACACGTTCTGGCAGCTTCTGGAACGCAGTAAGCAAGTAATAATCTTTCTTATCTTAATATATAAAAATTACGTGTCCCTGTGTTTGTGGCCAATGGACTCCTCAGCTACTGAACCGATTTTAACCAAATTTTACACGCAGTTTCAGTTTGGTCCAACTTAAATGATAGGATAGTTTTTATCTCAATTTAGGACCGCAATATATTTTTTATTGCAAATTATCTATTTAGCTACCAGCTTTTCTGTATTCTTGGCTAAAATTCCTTAAACATACCCGGAATGCCACCACGTAATCTGCGGTTAAAAATTGGTTTACCCATAGTTCTTCTACGTAATTTAAATCCACCGAGATTATACAATGGTACGCGTTTAGTTATCAAAAAAATCACCGGTAACATTATTGAGGCAATCATTTTGACTGGCAAGTTTAAAGATGAAGTAGTTCTGTTGCCACGTATCCCAATGACACCGTCAGAATCTTCAATACCCTTCAAAAGGCTACAGTTTCCCATTCGTTTAGCTTTCGCCATGTCCATTAATAAGTCCCAAGGACAAACAATGTCAATTTGCGGTTTAGATTTAGAAAATCCATGTTTTTCCCATGGGCAACTATAGGTCGCTTGCTCCCGTGTGGGAAAACCGTCCAATCTTTTTTTGTTTACAAGAGACAGATTAACAAAGAATATTGTGCACCGATTAGTGTTGAGTTAAACTGAAATTAAAAATGCTTATAATTCAAAAAATAACAAATAATATTGGTTAATTATCTACCCTACCTACATTATTAAAAAATAAAATGTTACATTAAAAAATAAAATGTTACAATAGCAATTAGCAAATTTTTAATTAACTCAATTGTTACAAGCTTGAATATAATATTTCTAAGTACTAAAATGCTACTTTTTTTTGTTGATTATTTGTTTCTAGCAAACTTAGGAAATTTTTGTTCGATTGTTTTCATATTTTGACCTCAAATTCATATTTATATAAAGTTGATCTCTATAACGGTAATAAAGTTTTTCGCTTCTATTGAAACATTTTAGTTTAACCCATACCTTAGCCACAGCAACGCGTGGCCGGGTCAGCTAGTATGAATATAAAACACAAGCTCTAAAATATGTAAAATATGTGTGTCCATAGGGTAAACCCAGAAACTACCGGAGCGATTTCGTTCCAATTTTTACAGCAGGTGCTCAGGGCAGGTTGTTAGACTAGGTAGGAAAAAATTCGATGAATAGTTCTTTTTTTATTCGAAATCTAAATTTTTGACCCAAAAATGGCTCTATCTAGAGAACTAATTATCGTATCGTCTTGGTATTGTTCTCATTGGAAATATTACGAAAAATCCAATTTAAAACATCTCTCTCTCTCCTCCTCCCCCCCCCCCACGGTGCCGTAAACGGGAATGTTGAAAAATTACGTGGAAACGACTTATACCCGCTTAAAGTTTGTGAAAATCAAGTTTTAATTGCTGTTGCCATTTTGCTCAAACGTGGAAAGATTGACTTCGACATTCCAAATCAAAGTGAACTTAGTCAAAGCTTAACTCGATCTTTGCAGTTTTTAGGATTACGCTTAAATGTTTTGAAAGGGAAAACACATTACTCTTTCTCCAAACTTTTTTTTTATTTACTACACGAACGCATTCGTCGGGTACTGCTAGTCTATACGAACATTTCTAAAACCACAATGATTGTCAAGTACGTGTGGAGCCCTGGCCTTGTTCAATTCACATTCTGCAACTTTTGGCTCTTGATTTAAAAATACTGCTTCGAGGGTTCAGTGGAGGAAAAACTTGAGAAATAATATCATGTGATGATGAAAAGCTGGATTCTGCTAAAGAAAAAAGAAAAAAAAAGATAATTTTTGGCTCTGATTTGAACGTATATTCTTCCCATGATAAGCACGAAGCGTTATTTAATCGCGCCAAAGCGTTTCGGATGCATTCATTAAAGCAATGTGTAATAAATGAATGTCTTTTTTTTTTTTTTTTTGGCGAAAAGAAGCAATTTTTAGACTGTGGGTCTGTTTTCCGCCAATTACGGACACCTTAACCTTTGAAATGAGGTGTCAATCATAATTTTTTTTTAGCGGAATGAGGAAGATTTGGCGTGGTAAAGAAAACAGGATAGAGAAATAATATATAAGGTAATTTAATTAAATCAACTAATAAGCTAGTTTTCTACTTTTTTTTGAGCGAATATTTTTTACTGTATTTTGCCGCAAGAGTTTTACATGACTGAAGAAAAAAATAAAACCATAAACAATGCTAAGGTCAGAATTTGAATTCCTCTTTTCAATAAAATTATTATTAATGACTACCCTGTGAAAAATGCATCATATATCTGCATCAGAAATCACATTATCAAAGAAGAATTAATGATGAGGAGCCAAAAAATATTTTCTGTTCTTCCATGTACATATTTGGCAACAATATTAATTTTAATTGGTAAAAGGATTTATCTCATTATATACGCCATGCTAAATCTATGAACTTCATACAGTTACTTGCTTTTGTGGTAACTTGATCAGTGGCGTATCCAGGAATTGATTTTGGGGGGTGCACATCGAACATCGACACTGTGATGAGAAAGGAAAAAAATCAAGAAATATGGTGAAACTTTAAAAACGCAGCATTTCTATTTAATTTTTTCTATTTAACGTTGCTCAAAGATTGTTTTTTTTTTTTTTTTTCACAAAAATGAATATCATGCAAGAACAATAAACATATTACGAAAAAAAATCTCAAGCCAAAAGCACTCAAGTCTTCATCGGAAAATTGATAGATCATTTATAATTTAAAAAAAATAGTTGCATGATAAAAAATATTTTTGAAGGTCCGAGAGTACCAAAATGAAATTTTTTGTACATTTTGGTTTTTATGAAGTTTTATTTTATGATTATTTTTGTTTCATCAAAGATAAGATTTTTCTTAGCTTATATGCACGCATTTTCTCATGCATATTCTACAAAATGTCCATTTAAACGTCCTTCAGATGTTGGGGAACGTGGGGTAAGATTTAAATAACGGGGCAAATTGGAGTGTTAAAACATTTTAACTCTTCTGCGCCATCCACCTAGCAATATACTAACTATATTCTTAAACCTATAGTCGATTGGACGATTGCGATTCAAATATAAATAGACTTAAAAATCAAAGGGAATATATACAACTCATTTTCAAAATTTCATACACATATTGTAATATTTTTCACTTTCTGGAAAATTGTTTTTGTTTTTCAGCTATTACTTACTCCTTTTTTTTAAATCTTAGATGTGTTCATTGATTAATTCATTCATTCGCATTCCTTCATTAATATTTCAACTTGTTTATTTATTCATTTCTAATGAAACTTAATAATAAAATAAAAACTTTCATTTCATCCCATGAGAAAAGAAAGTAGAAACTGATCCCTTTTTCTCCAAGGTAAAAATTTACTGCTGAAATGAGCAGTAATGTTTCAATTTAAGTGTTAATATAAAAAACAATTTTTTTTTAATGTGCGATAAGTTTTTAAACAAAAATCCAATTTGTCACATTTCGAAAAAAAAAAAGCTATCTTAACTACTTCACTTTGCCCCACATTCTTAAATTTTTTAAAACATTTCATTGTTGAAAATTATCACTCAGCTAACATGCAATAACCGGCAAGTTGGACTTTTTTTTTAATTACTGATATTGAAAATTACGTTCGTTACTGTTGTGTCAAGCTTTTATAGCAAAATATCTAGACTGTTGTGAGAGTAATTTTGTTTTCCATAACTGATATTCTGAAACTAAAACCCAAATGCTAGGCATAAAATAACTCTCAGTTATGAATGAAGTATGTACACTTAACGCATAACGAATGAAATGAATTTAACGTATACTTTGTGTTTTGTTGATTTTTTCTTTACGATGTAAAATAATAATATGACAATTTGTTCAAAATAATCTTTAAAAAAGAGAATATAAGAGGAGGAGCAATGCTTAAATACATTTAAATCATTTAAATAATCTGCAATTAATAGGAAGCTTAAACGTCTAACAATGTTTGTGAGAGGCGCGGGTACATCGCTCATTTTCCTCTTACATTTCCACAATTACAGAATAACAATTAGTTTTGCTTCTTATTGTCGAAAACAGAAAATAATATGACAATATTTCAGTGTCCATAAAGTATTTTTCATTGAAAAAACCTGAAGCATATTTACATGAAGGTTAAATGTTTTTTCAAAATTCGGTGCCACCATTTTTTATAGTCTTACAAAATCTTGGGGGGGTGCATTGGTCCCTTGGCACCCCCCCCTGGATACGCCACTGAACTTGATACTATTCTGCGCATGAACGAAACAAGTACCACACGTAAATTCAATACGTAACTTATTTCGCATAACACCATCTCGTTTAAAATAGTAAAAAAAAAAGTATGCAAGAAAAAAGTAAGAAAACAACAACAGTTTTGGGAAAAAACATATAATAGTTGAAATGACAGGGCGAGAAAAAAGAAACCAGCCGAGTGACAAAGCTTCTAAACTGAAATACGAATTGATGACATGAGTTATAGGGGCATTAATAACTGTTGAGGAAATGGTAGAACTAAAAATAAAAAAGTGAGAATCATAAATGATTCTCTTAATTAACCTTTTTTGAGAGACGTATTTGGTTATTTTTTTTATGCATTGTTCCGATAGCAATTTTAATTCTAGTACTAATTAAAGGTTTTTATTTATGATTCTTTAGTTTTTTTTTCTTTTCTGATTGTGTTCTGCAGTCTTCAGTCAAACTATGGTATTAATGTGAAATGCCTTCATAAACACTATTCAACTATTTCGTATGTGAAATGATTTTGTTTTTAATAACCAAAGAGTAGGTTAAAAAAAAAACAACTTTTGTTCACTATTTTAAAGCTAATAAACTTCACTTTAAATATAACTTATGTCTCTATTATTAATTTCGTATAACGTTAGAAATTGTACTTTTGGATTCAAAACTTTTTGTGAATATTTGGTTTGGATAGTTATTGATGTTACTGTATTTTTATTTAAAAGGACTATGCATTTTAAAAATACAATAGAGATTTTGAATGTAATGTATGAAACCATGAACAACGATTTTAATTGGAGTTAACAAATAATTAAAAACTGACAGGAAATTATGAGTTGGTATTATGCCGGTTATGGTTTATTTTCATTTTGTACATACGTTGCCCAATATATTTGAAAGACAACGAATGAAATTTGAAGAAATGTTAAATCAAATTGAGTTCACCCAATGATTGAGCCCTCACGAAATATTATTTTTCAAAATTTTCTTCAACCTAAAAAACACATAGAAATCTTTATTTTTAGCTCTGAAAGATAATGATTTCCAAATTTCATCTTTTTTTGCATCTTCTTAACATTTTGCTTCATGAGCCATTTTTTGTAACTTTTTAATTGATATTAGTTTAGATACAGTTAAAATAAAACTTTAGGAACAATTTTTTGCGATATCTTTTTGTAGAAGGACAAGGAAAAAGGTGGCAAATTACAGAAAAATTCTTACATTTTCACTTAAATAAATATTTAAACTAATGTGAAATTAATACAAAGAGAAAATATGTTTGTCTCTATAAATTAATATCTTACTTCAAACTCTCTTACTCTCTTTGTGCATTCACATGGTACAACGCCTCTAAACCAGTGGTCGGAAGTAGCGCGCTACAAGTAGCGAAACTACTGTAGTAGCTACATTTTTTAGTAGTTTGTAGTGTAGCGCACTACTTTTTAAATAAGTAGAGTAGTGAGTAGCGCGATACAAAAAAAAATAGTAGTTTGTAGCGATTTCTGGAAACTACTTTTAAATTAAAAAAATAAATGAATAAATGAAAAAAAAAAAAAGAAGAAAGAAAGAAAAAAACTTGGTTTCATTGACTCTGACTGGTACAAATCTTGCACGAGTACAGCAGCGGATGCAATGAGAAATAAGATTCATAAAAATGTGAGCTGATCTTAAATACATCATTTTGACGGAATACATTCTATCTGTTCGATGTCATTGGTTTATATTTGGCATCATAAATTTTGTATTCCTTCAAATAATTTTCATGTTCCTAAATATTCCCTGGCAAGAAATTTAAAAAAAAAAAAATGAAGGTTCAATTCATTTAATCTTTAAACTTTTGAATCATTTCTTGTGGCGAATATTAGTAAAAATTGTAAAAAAAAAAATTAAAAAGGACAAATTTTAACAAAAAAGGAACAAGAAGGAAAAGTAACAAATAAATTCAAAGACAATTCCTATTTCTATTCCGTACTCAAATGAGTTAATTTATCAATGTAAACCACTTTTCAAATTTTTTCGGTCAATCCTCAAATGGTGTATGCATTTTATTTATTTATTTTTTAAAAAGTAGCGAAGTAGCGGCTACAATTCGAAAGTAGTTTGTAGTCACTACATTTTGAAAAAAGTAGTTGTAGTTGTAGTTCGCTATAAAAGAAATGTAGTTTTTCCAACCACTGCTCTAAACGTCCTGGTGCTGTGAAGTAGTAATCTTTTTAAACTCTTGCTAAAATACCTTTTTCAAGTACTATAAATGCACAATGCTCATTGCTCGGTCACAATGGAAAATAAAAATAAGAATAATAAAAGTAACAATAATAATAATAATGAAAGTAATAATAATAACAATAATAATAATAATAAAAAGAACGAGAACGGGAGGCATAATCGATTTCAATTATTGAATCAATCCAAGGTTATTATTATTTGATCAGCCTTAGGCTTCTCTGAAATGCAATTAAGAGACAGTAGTGTAACTAATTTTTACGCTTTTTGGTAATTTTTACGCGTTTGAGCCACCTTACATCAATATAAAATGGTTTGCAACGATGTCAAAGTAGTTTTTCAAAAATACAAATCGAGTAAACTTAATTTGTTTTGAAACTCTTGAAGCTAATGGTAGGGAAGAAAAATCATTCATGGTGCTTCATAAAACGTTTCATTGCTTTGTATTCATTGTTTATAAGCTTTTTGATACATTTCAAGAACATAAATTATAGTAGAACTTCCAAATCAAAAACGTGCAAGCAGTGAAAAAAAAAAAAAAAAAAGGAATCGATCAAACTTACCTGTGCTAATTTAAAACATTGTTTTAGTTAGAGGAAATCATTATAGTACTTGCCATATTTGTTACAATGATTTTGTTAATTTCAAATCATAAAATATATCTTCATATTTCACTGGGTAAAAAAACTTCCAATATTGAGTCAAAATGGTGGAATATCAACCCAAACATGCAGAGCAGTTGCATTGTTAACTAAAGGAATAATTTTCCGGAAAGTGAAAAATTAGATTGGGGAGAAACGTCTTTATATTATTATTTACTTCGCAGATAAGGTCGGAGGAAGCTTCTGAAAATAGTAAAATATGTTGTGATAAATTCCTTCTTAAAAAAAATATGTATGTGCATATGAATATTTGTTTGGTTATCAAATAATCTAGAAATGCAGTCATCAAAAACAAGAATATTGGGCGTTTTCTTGCTTCCTGTTACTTTTGCAAATAGATAAAGATCAGTGCTCTTTATGAATTTCCTGAGAGGTCGTTTTCAACTCTGAAAACGGTGAAATAATAACTTTTTAAATAATATCTAAATGTTATTTTTAAAGCATTTTTTTTATTTGTAATATTTTAATTAACTATCTTACTCGCGTGAAGCATTCGTGCTTGACGGCAGGAATTCAAAGATTCACCATTTTTTAAAGGTATTTTTTCGCAAAACTGTGGCACAAAATGAACTGTTGTTTTTCGCCGATTTAAAAAGAAAATGAAATGATTCCTTACTTTTGCAGTTTTGAGAAGTATTTCTGGATTTGTACATACCCAACAATATTAAGATGCATTGGGTGTAGTAATTCAAGCCATCAGATAAGTGCAATAAATATGTAACAATCAAGCAACTGTCTTATTAAGATAACATGGTTCCTTACTCTTGTTTTATTGCTTTTGCTCTAAACGTATCGTTGGACAAGATATAACTTATGTCACTGAATATAGGATAAATTTAGAATGATTCACTTTTCTGGTAACATCTGTACCTCAGAATCAGAACAACGTAAGTTCAAAAATGGCGATTTTCACTTTATTACTGCATTGCATGTAGAATCCTATTCCGCATCGACCCATGAGAACGTTATTCTGGAAAAGAAATTCCTTCACAATTATTTAGCAGCATTAAAAGAGCGTGAGTCTCATTTTTTGCGTGTACTTGGCAATCGTTTTTGCCCTCTGCTGAAAAGTTACGAAAATGGACTTATGTTATAGTCTGGTTCTGAGGTACAGATATGATAGTGTAATTCTTTTTACATACATTCCTTAGATGACCAAGGTCGATTGAAATATTAAATATGAAAGTATGTAGCAGGCGAAATAAAAAGTAAGTTAAATATAAAACATATTCTTCTTTCTTTTTTTATGTTTAAAGAAAAAATAGGAACGAACAGTTAAAAATAAATAAATAAATTAGTAAGTGAATAAGTAAGAAAATGAAGATTAACCAATTGCTTTACATGAAAGCACCCCAGTAAATAAACAGCTTGAAATCTGCTTGAAAAATAAGGTTTCAAAACCTTTTTCTTTCATGAAATTGACAACAATACCTTCTTTCTATTGTATTCCAAAAATGAAACTAAAACTTTTTTCCTTGTTCGCTGATTAAACGTGTTTATTTACTTTATTGCTGTTCTTTTTTTTTTTTTTTTTTTTAATAAAAACCCTTAAAAATCTGAAGCAGAACAATAAATGGGCTTCTAGGTTTTCCTTAAGAATTCCATCACATGTCAATAAAACGTTTTTGATGGCATGTACCAAACGTAAATTTTCAAAAATATTATGAAATTTTCAAAAGAAAAAAAACTGCTTAGGGATGAACTACTGAGAATTAAAAAACAAATAAATGAGACATTGTGTTTAAGTGAATAAGGAACATTAATTATAATTTAAATTAATAAATTTTTTTTAAAGAATTTCTTACCGTTAGTTGAATTTCACAGAATTTGTTGAAATTTCTTAATGCTGTAGTATAAAGGATTATTTAAATATTTATTGTAATTTTAAAACTCAGAAATTTTAAATAGTTAAACCAAAATTCAATTTAAACCGGAATATACTAGAGTTGTTTTTTTTTTCGCTGCAACAGTCGGCAGTTAAGTAATTAGAAGAATTGCTTATTCAAAGAAGAAAAAAAACAAAAACCGAAATTATACTTCAGTACTGAGGACTAGTCATTTTCAAATGACTTAGGGAAGACTGGGTATTATTAATATTCTTTTGACATTATGGTTTTTCAAACTGTTGTTACTAATGTTACTGATCAAAATAAATTTTTCGTACCACCCTTACTTCTGTTGGTTTTTTTTCCTATTATATATATAAAAATGAAATATCCCTTTGAAATGTATTAATTTGACACGATGTGGATCAATTTGAAACTCAAATGAATAAACCGTTATACTGATGTAAAAAGAAACGAAATAAAGTTTTTGGGTGTTCGTTTTGAAGAAAAGTACCACAAAATGTCTGAAGTATTAATCCGAGTTATGTGAGATAAAGGTAAATTTGGATTTACAGTGAGTTTCGAAGTGATAGGTCCAGCAGTAAAAACGAAAGTTATGCTGGTAAAAAAAGGTTGTATTGTGTACAAAGTACTACTTTATAAACTACATTGCTTCATTCAATGTAAAATAGCTCATAAATAATTTACAAATAATAGGAATAATGAGAGAAACTAAAATTAGATGAAACAGTTGTTTCAAAAAGATAGGTCCACTGAACCAAACATCAAATAAATGTTGAAGTAATAAGAAATTTTTCGGATTTTTTTTCCGAATAAGCTTATAAATCCTATTTGGCATGGTTTCTACAAGTTTTTGTAAACAATTTGTCCCGATTTTTGACCATTCGGAGGAAATAGCCCTTTTTAAGTCTGCAGTACTGCCTTCTGCCTGCATATACCGCTCTTGCGAGTATAACCCACATGTTTTCTACTGGATTCAGGTCGGGGCTGCAAGGTGGCTAATCGATTATGTGTACAACATTATCCAGAAACCATTTAAAGTGGACTTTGCAGAGTGCAGAGGAGCATTGTCCGGTTGGTACATGAAGAATGGGCCCCCAATGGGTTCTGATTACGAAAGAAAATATTGTTCAAACAGCTTGTTATAGCCAGCAGCATTCAAACGATTGTCTACAAATGCTATATCAGTTTTTCCTGTCCCTCTGAATCGGGCACACACCATAACGGAACCACCATCAGCTTGCCTCTTCGAGAATATCTGTCTATCGTTACGCAGATCGTACCAGTAATAATGCCAACCATCTGGACCATCCAGGTTGAATTCCTTTTTTTCACTGAATATCGCACGATGCCTATCTTGTTTCCAGAACATCACTTCCTGCGCGTACTTCAATCTCTTTTCTTTGTGCTTTTTAGTCAATTTCGGAGCCGCTTTCATTTCCCGTAAACTAAATAGCCGAACTTCTTTACCGTTCTGTTTACTGTAGATTTTGATATTGAAGGGTTTAGTTGTTTGGCCAGAGCGGATATGCTCATTATTTCCAGATTTTAGGTCCCTTACGATAGTGCTTCGTTGTCGGGGTGTCACTTTTGATGGACGGCCAGATGATTTTTTACTACTATATAAGCATTTCTAAATAGAAAAAAAATTGTTTGCAACACTTTGCGATCTGTTTAAAAGCTTACTTATTTCTCTATTCGATTTTCCAGACTGTTTAACTGCAACAATTTTCCCCTGCTAAACCAGCGAAAGACTGTAACAACAACCCGTTTTGTTTGACTACAAAATGCTGTTCAAATCTGTTTGAATACCTCCACAGCAGCAAGCATAACCCCGTAGTAAGACTAAGCAACGATACTTATGCAAATTTTTGGAAATAGACGTGGTTGGGGCAAAATTTCTGAAGGCGAACCTATCTTTTTGAAACGGTCTGAAAATGAAAATTTGCATCAGATAAGAAGAAATGATTTATTTTTAAGAAATTTCATCAAACATAGTTATAACAATTACAGATATATAATCACTATCAAAAAAAGTGATTCTTATTCTCAATTAAGAGTCGAAATTTTGAAAAATAAGGGTGGACCTATCATTTCGAGACACACTGTACAGCTGATACAAGCATATGAATGGACACTTTTCCGAAACACGCTCTTTCAATTATTTCAAGGAAAATTTTTTTTTTTTTTTTTTTTTGCCTTTTCGTACGTGTAAATTATTACACGTATTAACTTGACTCAAACGAGATGCATCTACATTATCCGAAACAACTCCATTACGTTAGCATAAAAAGGGTGAAAACACTACTGCAAATATTGTGTCGAAGTGAAATTAGCCAAGGCTTAGCTCGATAGACCTCCCATAGAGATTTTTATCGAGTTCAGCATTGAAATAAATGAATATTATTTACATTACATTTTCAGGGATTAGTCTTAAAATTTTTGAGATATTTAACAGAAGTTTCGAGAACTGAAAAACATTGCTCGTTAACTAAATCGGAAAAAAAGAAAAAGAAAAAAAGAAAGAAAGAAGCGAAAAAACAGTTGCATTCCAGGAATGTCGACAGAAGTGAGAACTTCAAAAGTTACGTGTGTATCTTTTGAGTCGTCAGTGGTTTTTTTTCGCTTCAAAAAAAAAAAAAAAAACACCTACATACATGTGTATCTATGTATTATCTCAAAAAAAAATGCCCAACGTGCTTAAAGAAATTTTCACTTCAAAAACGTGACATGTAAGGAACCATTGCTGTTTGTAAATTTTTGGTATTTCATTGCATACTCAAATGAGTTATTTAATGCGTCGATCACTAAATTTTCGGTGATAGTCGTTTTATTCCGAAAATTTCCGTAGCACCGCTTTAGAGTTCATCTTACTCTTTGGCGTCATAAAGTTTGGCAAAAATCTGGAAACTTAGCAAACTTTCAAGTTATAGAAACCTCCTTTCAGTACATAAGTTTACTTATATACTGTAATCACTCTTCATTGAAATGGAGAAAAGGAGATTAGATTTCTTTCTTTTTAATATTAATGTTAAAATCATCGAAGAATGATCATGGCTTTGAACTTTAATTACTTTTGATTTTAAATTTAAAAAACTTTTGATATTGCTAAAATGGCTGTCGTCATTGTTTGCTTTTCTGTCGTGTCTATGGAATTTTCATTAATTTTTAGCGACTTGATACATTTATTTGGCAATTTTTTTACACTTTATTTAGTTTCTGAATGAGTTTTACGTGATACAGTCGATTCCTAATGTTGTTTGATTTAGTTTTAGCTACTTATTTCACATTAAAGTTCACTTTTTTACGTTTAATGTTATTTAATGGATTGTTCTATATGTAATTGGTGAATTATATTAAATGTTACCATAAAAACTTCTATAACGTTGTCGTAGAGAATTTTCGAAAATCTTGGCGCTACAGCTGCTCTAAAAGTTTAAACGTACCAATGTACATTGTTCAATAATACTCACTAGGGCTCGTAAATGGTAGCAGGACGTAGCGAAAACATTATGAGAATTTATTTGCAATTGCGGCATTTTCATAAGCGGCATGTGAAAACTGTTAGATGCTAAAAATAAGAAATTTTACAAGTAAAACCTGTTTTCCAATTCAATAATTCATTTAAAAGAAGACATTTTCAAGCAAAATTTATTGAAGAAAGACATATTTTTTGCATGAAGTCAGGAAACATTCTTTTTAGCCGCGCTTTATTTATTTTATTAAAATACATTTCAAAATGTTATTTTTTTTTAGCAAAAGGAATTCTGGAAGCAAACTTGAACACTGGGCTCAGCAGCTCTTCCGAAATATCTTTTGTTTTCCCTAAAATGATATAAATACATTATCAGTACAATATTTAAATTAAAAAAAAACACGAAAAAAAAAAAACTAATAATACTAGTATATTCAAAAACAAATCATTTTATTAAGATCACTAGATTTTGCTTACTATACCATCAAACAATTTTAGGGGGATAAAGTTAATCTTAAAACATAAACTAGCTGACCCGTGAGATTCAGTCATGCTCGAACCGGAAATTCGAAAATCTGGCCTTTTTAAGGGTATTTTTCTGCAAGAAATTTGAAATGAATTCTTCTTAGTATTTTGACGACATTGCGGAAAAAAATCTTTAAAATAAAGCTTTACTAATGAGGCTAAAGGATGAAGTACTTTATGATGAAGGACTTTTGATGAAGAACTTTACTAATGATGAAGTATTAAAAACGTTACGGCACACACCGCCTCACCCCACAAAAAGTGACATATTTGAGAAATAATGTATGATGGTGTTAAATTTATCATTTTGAAATAAGCCTTTTTTTCGATTTGAATGTAACAACAGAACTGCAGTTTAAAATTTATAATACACTAGCGGTACCCGCACGGCTTTGCCCGTGGTATTAAATTAAAAGGTCACTTGGTAATAAATCGCAGAAAGAGTACTCAATTTTAGTTATAATTCAACTGTAATTCCTTAAAAGTATAATATAAAAATAAGCCAAAAGAGAAAATGAGAACAATTTTGTTGCTTACAGAAACCAACAGAATTCTTACCAAAGTTTAAAAGAAGAAAGTTTTCTTTCCTAGCTTTAAAAACAAAATAATATATTTTTTGAAATGAAACATTTTAGAAAGAACGTTGCAATACCGCAATTTATAGGATATCTTTATAATTTACCGAGTTTTAATTCCTTAAAAACTGAAAAAGAAAACCAGACTTTTTTTCAACAGTTAAAACATTTCATTTAACTCATTTTAATCAGACTTGAAGTTTAGATTGCTGCAAAAGTAAATACATTTTTAAATTATTAAGGAAAAAAACGAAATAAATAAGATATGAAAAGTTGATTTTCATTGATAAAATAATTCATTTCATCTTTATTTTCAAATTTTATTCTCGAGCTTAATCACTTAAAATCGTTTGGCTTGCTGAAGGTAAGCCTTAAATTCCGGGATTCTATAAACAATTATTACAGCTCTTCTAATGCCCGTAGGACCTTCGAACTGACATCATTTTAGCAGAAAATTTTAAGCTTTCGAAGGACATAAGACTTGAAAATGTGTATGCAATTTTTCTTCCTCATTTTATCGAATTTGTATGAAAATGAGTTACGAATTAGAATAGAAAAAGAACGAAACAGAATTTTCGAAAAAAAAAAAAAAACGCTTCGTAGTGCACACCCGCATGTTGCAAACTAATTGTGTACCAAATTTTATGAAAATCGAACGAACGGTTTTGGAGCTACGCACGTAACAGACAGACAGAAAGAAGTAAGGGAGGAAAGAAATACAGATGGGTTGTGGGTGATAACTTTCCGAAGTTTTCAATTTAAAATTTGCATTTGCTATATCCTTATGACTTATTCAACTAAACTATGTATTTGAAATTAGCATCGTTCCATGTTGTTTGATGCGTCTCAAAATGCTTTTTATTATTCTTCCCTGTATTGTTATCTTACCTAACACCCCTATTTTGGTAAGATTAGAGAAGACCTGACGCATGCGTAAATGCGCGGAAGGTTTTACCTAAGAAGATCAGACAGTAGAATGCTATATCTTAACGAAATCTCTACTAATAATAAAGCTGAAGGTGGGTCTGTCTTTCTTTCTGTCGTTCCTTCTTTCTTTCTGTCTGTCTGTGATGATCGTAGGTCCAAAACCGCTCGGTCGATTTTCATAAAATTTGGTGCAAAATTAGTTTGTAGCATGCGGGTGTGCACTAGGGTGGTTCAAAAAAATTTTTTTTGCTACGGACCAAGGCGCACCCTACTTTTTTTACATTTATGTATGAGATCACTCACCTAAAATTTCAGCTCCCTACTCTTAATGGAAGATGGTGCTCAAACACCCTTCATTTTTCCGCTTTTTCGTAATTTTCACAATTTTTGAGTTTTTCAGACTAAAGAGACCATTTGCTTGGAAGATATTTTTTTCCAATTATTCTCATTTTTCCACGTATAAATATTAGTTCAAACAATTGGAAAGTTTCTTAATCGTTTGAATCTATATAGCAACACCTTTGATACAATTGATTATTTAGTAGATCGCAGCATACAATGTAGATTGCAGTACTACTTGTCTACATGTTGTGCTATGATTATCAAAACTTACGCTTGCCAAAATAGAGTTGTGGAAGAACTGTGCAAGACGTGTTTTATGTTTTTAAAGTCGTGGCATGCAGAGAAAAAAATTGCATGATTTAAAGTTTTAAACTAATAGTGCTAACAGTATCACAAGAAGAATGAATTTAATTATAAAAACTAATTGCACAAAATAAACTATTGTAGCTAGTCTGGCATAGAACTAATCTGAAATTTAGGCAAAGTTATTCGCTTCATGCTTACTTTGGCCATCATATTCCTCACAAGTTCTATTCTTTTTAATAACTTTAGCTTTTTAGCGAAAAAATGTTTGGCAAAGAATTAAATAAACAAAAATAAATGAATAAAAAGAATGTTGCACATCGAACTTAAAAAATACTTTATCAAGTTTGAAACTTCAAATGTAAGCTTTTTATAAATCTATGATCACTCTTGCTGATTATAAAGAGATAATGAGTTATTATTAGTCAATTAGGGAGCCTATCTGAGAAAATCCAGTCTCTCATATGCTTCAAAATATTTATGTTCCTATATAAATAAGAGATTTTTCATTTAATCATGAGAGAAAAAACCTAGGTACAACACTTTCTACAGTTTAAGCGACTTTTTGTACAGTAAAAAAAATAGATTGAACATTAATAGATGCTCTATTTGCTATTAAAACTTCTGGGAATATCTGAACTTGGGAGAAACCTTATAAGATATGAACGACCTGGAAATTGTAATAACAACTAGGACAGTTTTATTAAAGCACTTGTGACACCTTTCTGGTGAATTAAATAGTTTGACTTATTTTTTCGTATCAAATTCTAGTTGAAAGAAAAGCAAGTTATTACAAGAATAAATATGTGAAAGATAACAAGTGTACTACAGAACAATTGGATTTTTTCAAACATGAATGTTAGGGATTATTTTCTAACATCCTTCGTCCAACGCCCCAACGAATGCAAATATAATATCAATCACAGAATTAAAAGAATTAGCAAAAGTTAATAAATTTTAACGATTTAAAATGCATTCTGCTTGTCTATGGATTTTAGTAGGAAAAAAAAAGAAAATATATTAATTAAAAAAAATGTATCATGAAATTTTAAGCTTTTGAACATAATAATGTTTATTTGCTTTCACGGATTTGACAAATTTTATAATTGAAAAAAATATTAAATTAATGCTGCGAAAACGCAACACTAGCAGGGAATGGGTTAGAGTACTTATGACACCTTTCTGGTGAATTAATTCGTTTGACTTAGTTTTTCGTATCAAATTCTAGTTGAAAGAAAATCTATTACAAGAATAAAGATGTGAAATATATGACAAGTGTAGTACAGAGCAATTGGATTTTTTTCAAACATGAATATTAGGAATTATTTTCTAACATTCTTCGTCCTACGTCCCAACGAATGCAAATATAATATCAATCACAGAATTAAAAGAAAAAAAAAATAAATAAATAATGGTGAATAACATTGCTGAGGAAAATGTTCAAATAATTCAAGAATTGTGTTGCACCAAAAAATAAGTGTGCAAATTTGAAGCTGGAAAAAAATGAGTTGTTGATGATATGTTAAATATTTTACGGAGGGAAGGGGAAATATCCCCATGCGTCTCCTAACTTGCGAAAAGTG
This sequence comes from Uloborus plumipes, assembly GCA_038373865.1. NCBI lineage: Eukaryota > Metazoa > Arthropoda > Arachnida > Araneae > Uloboridae > Uloborus > Uloborus plumipes. Next base: position 29,643 of record JAXGGA010009471.1, read on the forward strand.
TTTATTATTTTGAACTTTTCACCTCTCTAGCCCTATAAAAGAATGTTAATGGTAAATATAATGCTTCCTTCCCCTCCAAATAATATTTATGAAATTGTCGAAATCTGATGAAAATAGGAGTGGAGGGGGCGCTATTTTCGAAAAGTTGGAGGCAATGGGGGAAAAGAGTGGCCATATTAGGATTCAGGGGATCATTGAACATAAGAATCAGCAGGAATGATAGCAAAACACCCGGAATTTTTTTTTGCCGCTCAACCGAAAAATCCTTGAAATTGACAAAAACCGGAGAACTATTTGAGCTTTGAGCACCGTCTTTTTATTTAAGTAGGAGGTTGAAAATTTGGCACTATATTAGGGTGGATAAAGGTAAAAAAAATGAGCCGCCGCCGTGACCTCTAGGACATTTTTTTTACCATAGGTTTGTGAACCACCCTAGTGTGCACTATGAAGCGTTTTTTTTCGAAAAATCTATTTCGTTCTTTTTCTATTCTAATTCTTAGCTTATTTTTCATAAAAATTTGATTAAATGGGGAAGAAATATTTTATACACATTTTCAAGTCTTATGTGATTCGAAAGCTTGAAATTTACTGCTAAAAATGATGTCAGTTCGAAGGTTCTACGAGCATTAGAAGTGCTGTAATAAGTGTTTATAGAATCCTTGAGTTCAAGGCTTGCCTTGAGCAAGCCGAACCATTTTAAGTGATTAATCTCGAGAATAAAAGTTGTAAATAAAGATGAAAATAATTATTTTATCAACGGAAATGAAATTTCATGTTACCAGGTTGCGTTTTTATATCCTTTATTTGTTTCGTTCTTTTTCCCTTAATAATTTTTAAAATAACAATCCATACTCCAAGTCTTATTAAAATAAGTTAAATGAAATATTTTAACTGTTGAAAAAAACCTGTGCTTTTTTTTCTCAGTTTTTAGAAATTAAACCTCGGTAAATTATAAAAAATATCCTATAAATTACTGTATTGCAACGTTCTTTCTAAATAGTTTCATTTCGAAAAATGTATTATTTTGTTTTTAAAGCTATTAAAAAATATTCCTTCTTTTAAAACTTTGGTAAGAGTTCTGTTGGTTTCTGTGAACAACAAAATTGCTCTTTTTTTGTTTTGGCTTATTTTTATATCATACTTTTAAGGAATTATAGTTGAATTATAACTGACATTGAGTATTCTTTCTGCGATATCAATTTATTATCAAATGACCTTTTAATTTAATACGACGGGCAAAGCCGTGCGGGTACCACTAGTGCGTAAAAAAATACCAGAATAAATTGAACGCATTTATTTTGTTGAAATATTTTTGAAAAATTGTTCGGCGATATGCAAGCAAACCGAATTAATATTATTAAAAGTTATTGCTGCTGATGATAAAAATATTTTTCACTTGTTGTATCAAATCTATTATTTCAATAAATCTGCATTTACACCTATGTTTTAGTGAGCAAATGAAAAAAAAAATATCTCGCTTTTGTTGTGCATGTTTCCTAGTTTTGAGACTTTTTTTTGTTTAAATATCATTTTTTCTGCACTTTAGTCATTATTAAATGATTAAACATTTGCTTTAAAAGGACTCCTGTCTAATGTTTATTACAGACATGGTGAATTTTTGTAGAGGGAAACATCATTGTTATTGATCGTAAATTGACGAAATACTTACCAGAAACCAAATTGAAGAAAATACTAGACAAGTAGCCTACTGATACGCAGAACAAGAATGAAATAGGCGGATACCACATGTATGAAACTTGATAGAGGTAAAAAATATTTCTGAAACAAATAAAGAGATACCCATTTATTTAAAAAAAAAAAAAAGATGACGATAAAAGCAATAAAATTGTCTTCACGCATCTTAAAAATACCACAAAGTCAAAAACACATAACATTACTTCTTTGTATCGAAACATTAAAAATTAAAATATGGCTTCGAGATGCGGAAAATGTGTGTCTGTTGGTCTGTCTGACGGTCTATCGGTCTGTCTACCCTGTCCCATAATAACTTTTGAGTGAATAGTCGGATTTGAAAAAAAAATTTTTTTTTAAGTTTTCGGCAAAGACACTTCATTCCAGTATTTGACTCTTTGGTAAGTTCAATGTTTCGTTCAATTTTGAACAGTTGGAAAAAGCTGTCCTCCTTCCTTCTGTCTTCCAAATAATTGTTGTGAACAGCCTGAATCTTTGTCTGACATTTTTTTATAAAAGGTCTCGGAAAACCTCATTCTCGTATTTGGCTTTTTGATTGATTGACTTTTGAAGTTTTTGTTCAATTTTGAACAGTTCAAAAAACCTGTCCCTCCAAAAAATAATTTTTGAATGGACAGTTTGATTTGAAAACACTTTTTAATGTGTGAAAGATCCTTGCAAAGTCACCTTTTTTTCTGTTCGAAAGATCTCAAAGAGGACCCCCTATTCTCGTATTTGACTTTTGAGATTTGAACAATTTTTAGTTCATTTTTGAACCGTGTAAAAAAAAAAAAACTTGTCTTCCCCCTTTAACAATCTTTAAATAATCAGTCCGATTTGAGCACACTTTTATATGTTCGAAAGATCTCTTGAAAAGCATTCATTTGCAGTCTTTTATGATTAAGAGAATATTGTTCAGATACTGAAATATCGAGGTTTTTATACAGGAAAGTAGGCTCGTTTAGTTCTGACGGACCTTGTTAAACTCCCGACGTAGCTAAGAAGAGTTAAGTTTACGTGCTAGGGGGGTTAAGTTTACGTAAGGGTTAAGTATGTGTGTATTTGTGTATCTGTGTGTCTGCGTACCTATATATCTGTCTGTACTACCGTAGTGTTTAAACGGACGATCCGATTTTGATAATTATATTTTTGCTGGAAAAGAGACTTAACCGAGAGTGTTCTTAATCGGGTCTCCCCAAGAAAAGAGCCATGTTTTCTATGTCGGATGAAATTTGTTTAGAACTTTCAATTTATGTCGAATTAGAACTACACAGTCTGTTTTACTAAATTTTAAATATTCTTCTAAGCTTTATTCACGCGATTGGAGACGATATTATTGTTTACTGACACGAAATTCTTTAAAGCAGTTTAATTAGGTATCATAGGGCTGTCGTAGATAATACATATTCCCTTCCTGATATGACAGAGAAAATATTTTAAAAATACCTTTAGTTTTAACTTAAAAAAAGAAAACATAAAATTTGCTGTCTTCTTTATTTTACTTGTCAAGAAGCAAAACATACTTACTCGTAATTATTAACTGATGTATTATTCGCAGTCAGAGCCAATTCCTTCTTCGCATTACCTTCTAGATTGGACAAAACATCATTCACCAACATACTTGAATTCAAGGATTCCATTGGACTGCACGCTTCTACAGATACTGGAAGAGGTTTGGAGGGTGGGCCGTCGATAGCGGATGCAAAACTCATCCAAAAAATAAAAGCGATTGAGGTAATCAAGCCTACAACTACACCCTCGAATAAAAAAATATTGTCATTCTAGTACATCATACATTATAACAAAAAATAGAATATCACTCAGAAGAAAATTAAACATAAAAATAAAATTGCAACAAAATATGTTGCTACCTTGATAGTAAAGCTAGTGACGTCACTGCGAATCACAACGCGTTCACTGTTACAAAGTTATAGAAATCTGAGGGTTCATAAGAGTAACAGGGATAACTATTGTACGAATAAAAGGAAAACGTACGAAACGAGTAGTAGAATTTTTTTAAGTCTTGGGTTCATTTGACTGAGGAAGGAAGATGGAATGAGGAAGTATGAACACAATGTTGTATATGGTATTGAGGATTTCCAGTTGATTTGCATCTACAGAAATCAGTATTTCTTAGATGAAATACTTTAAGATACGATAAAAAAGGGCCATGGCCAGTAAAGAAAAACACTTCATGTCTATCTAAACTCAAAGGAGTAAATTTAACTTTGGAACGGATTTTGTAGATTTCTCTGTTTGTGGTACTACGAATTCTCTTCCTTGTGCAGTCTATGTGGGGAGGGGGAGATACAAGGTTGCGAATTTTCTTCATCAATCATGTCAGCTACAGGAACTGGAATTTATTTTTATAAAGACGGAGAAAAAATAGTTTCTGGAATAGCCAGTGGATTCAATGGACATAAACCAGTAGCTGTAAAGCCGCTTTTGTTGTTACTACATGTTGTAAATTTGGACAAAACACTTGAAAGAACAACATGCTCATTTGGATAGGGATTTGCACCTGGATTTAGGCACTACAATAACAATGAACCAATTAGAAAAAGTTTTAATTACTTATAAACATCCATAGCAATTGAGAAATATTTAAAATAAGATGTACAGCGGAGAAACCTTGTTACTTAAACCAAGGAGTATGGTAAGGGCTATGGTCAAATTAAGTGGCTTAATAACTTCATACATCATATATAAAGAAATACAGAAAAAAAAGAAAGAAAGAAAAACAATGTTTGGTTTCTAATATATAACTCAGACATGAAAGATCGATGGAAACATCAAAAGCAGAAAATGGTAGCACAAAACAAATACAGAAATGCAATTTTTCAAAAATTGCTTACGATTCAATCGTATGTTTGTTTAATATTCCTGCCGCTGAACCGCACCGCTCAAACGAATCACGCCTCACTATTCGAAACAAGCGAGCGACGTGTCGCAAAAAGTTTGAAGCGCCATTAATGAGTTTTATTAGTTACCTAAAAGCGCATCCTTAAGAGGCAAAGAATATTTTAAACTGTTTTCAAAAGTGAGTTTTCACCAACATACTTGAATTCAAGGATTCCATTGGACTGCACACTTCTACAGATACTGGAAGAGGTTTGGAGGGTTGGCCGTTGATAGCGGATGCAAAACTCATTAAAAAAATAAAAGCGATTGAGGTAATCAAGCCTACAACTACACCCTCGAATAAAAAAATATTGTCATTCTAGTATATCATACATTATAACAAAAAATAGAATATCACTCAGAAGAAAATTAAACATAAAAATAAAATTGCAACAAAATATGTTGCTACCTTGATAGTTTCAAAAGTTTTAATGATGCAAGTATGGATTAGAAAGTACGCGCTAATCGTGGAAGAAAAAATATGTATGTTTAATATGTCATACTTCTTTACCTTTTCATTGGATCGCTTTGTCATCATCCCAAGAAAGAACACTCCCAAAATTGGCACACTAATTAAATTATAAATGGTGGTTGATATTTGAATCAAGTTACCGAATTTTGAGACAATGATAGTAAGACAAAGGCAAGTAATTCCATAAAGTACAGCTGAAAAAAAAAGGGTAATTATTAGTTTTTCTCGTCGTAGAAAAAAAATAACAGTCATCAAAAAACAAGATTTCCATGTTGTAACATCAGGCAGTGTAGTTAACACCCCATCTGTGTTCCCCAGATGTATCCCACTTGGTATGGTGTCTAGCGAACTGGTACAGTTGACTCTCGATATAACGACCATCTCTGTCCCACAGCGAGAGGTCTTTATAACGAGTGGTAGCTATAAGAGGTAGAAAATAGAGTGTATTCGAATAAAGTTGGAGTTTTCCCACCGGTCGTTATATTGGGATAGTCTTTATAACGAGCGGTCGTTATAACGAGCTGACTGTATATGAAAATTGGATTTAGGGTTTGATTACTGCTGCTCGCATCTCACGTTTTTAAATCTCAGGTTTTTTGTACCGTAAAGTTTTATAGTAAAATAGGATTTTATAGTTAAAAGTACATAGCAACATGGATACCGTAAACTTTCAGAAAATGTTTTGTCAGTGGTACACATTGCCTTCTCGTTGTAAATGCACAGTACTCAGCCACGGAGACTTCCAGAGCTAAAGCCCTCTTTCTAAACTACATCAATTTGAATCGCGTTTACAGGAATACGACAGAAATACGTCAGGAATGCGACAGAAATAAAGAAAAAATTTCGTAAAATGCAGATAACGACAATAGGAATTTATGCTTTTAAAAAGTCATTAAGAAGCTGATGAGTACCCATATTTTCCAAATGTTTTCAAAAACTTACTTATAACTTTTGCAGAAACAGCTACCTTAGTTTCTGAAATTCCCCTCGAAGTAAAGAAACGACGAACTAGATCTTCTGTTGTTATGGCGGAGAGCGAGTTAATGACAGAAGACATAGTGCTCAGTGCAGAACTAAAGATTCCGCATATACATAATCCAGCTACACCAGGATATTTGCTCAAAGTAGACATAATGAAGTATGGAAGTAACTGAAAAATGAAAATAAACCTTTCTGATAAATATTTATGTCTAAAAAATATTTTTTTAAAGCTGGGGACTATTTTATCAGCTTGATTCGCATTAAAAGGTGCGATATAAAACAGGTATTTGATTTCTTGATTACGATGCTCAGAAATTTCAGTTGGTCTTACTGTATTTATATTTAGATTAATGCTAAAGCAACCAAAAAAATAAAAAATAAATAAAACTGAGAGCAGAGAGATAGGCGAGGTATAGTAAACGCTATTCGTACTAAGCAGTACACTGCGTATTCCTTTTCTGAAAGTTTTAATTTAAATTATATTATCTTCTGCAGCACATTAACCCAAATATAAATATATTAATTTGAACTGAAAATATTGAGTATTGTAATCAAGAAATCAAATATACTTGTTTCATTTCATCCTTTTTAGCTCGAATTAAGTTGAAAGAAATAGTCTTTACAATTAAAAAAAAGCATGTCTTTAATATTTTACTTAAAAGTTTTTTCGTTTTAAACATTATTTATATTTTGTATTAAAATTTATTATTTATTTATTATTATTTATTATTATTTTGATTAACAATGCTTTTGAAATTTAAAACAAATATGTATTTATATATTTTTCAAAGATTTTTGTTTGAATGAGAATTAAAAGCGAACTGAAAATGGAAGAGACAACATATTAGGTAAATGAAATCTATAAATATATTTCAGCATGAAAACAAAAGCATATAAAACAACGTTGAAAAGCACAAATATGCAGGAATACTGCAACGCAATTTTCAGTACTCCTCCACTTTGTGCTTTTCAATGTTGTTTTACATGTTTTTATTAGGTCACCATTTCTTTTCTTGCCTATATTAAATAATTTTTGTTTGGTTTTCTAGCATTACCCTATTGTTAAAGCAAACAAAGAAAAAACTACTAAAACGCACACAAAGATAAACGTATCAAAAAATATTGTTAAACCAGTTTTACAGTAAAAACCGTAATAATTTAAAATATGTTAAAAAATAAAGTATTTCAAATTAGAGTTTAGAGAAATGTGTTTTTTTTTCGGTTTTTCGAAAAAAAAAAAAAAAAAAACTATCAAAAAAAATTATCTTTTTTTGTTCTCAAGATTTTGGTCAAGACAATATCTTTCCTATTATGTTTTGATTTAAACATTTTTTATTCATACATTTCAACAGTTCAGAAATTGAACTTCAGCACCTGCATGAAATCTTTACACATACATAAATCCATTCATTAAGTGGGCGTTTGTTTCAAAGTCTTTACGATGAACGTGGATTATCTTCAATTTTATAATTTCCTTTTGCCAATGTTTTAAATATTGAATTAAAAAAAATAAATGCATTGATTGCCCATGTGCATTGACCCATTTGACCCCGAATGCATTGACCCATGCATAAATTTAAAAAACACATACACACATTTTGTAGGATGTTTCTAGTAAACGTAAGAGAGCTAAATAGGGGAACTAGTTTTCAAAAGAAATTTCTACACAATAGTTGCTGTCAGTAAAAGTAAGAATAGATTTTAAAAAAGAAGAGCAGTCATTTTAGAGTATCTTACAAGGACATCAAAATTCAGGCTCATGATACTAAAATCTCAGTCTTTTAGTAATTAGGATAGTTATTTCATTTATAAAGATCTTTGCTTACGACAGAAATTAAAATACCTTTAAAAATAATTGCATACAATTTACAATAGCTAATGAGAAATGTAAATTCATTTCACTATTTTGTTACCTAAAAAGACACCGACTTTCAAATTATCGTTTTAAGCTCTCCACCTTCTGTAGCAGTCCCCTGTTGCGAAAGTCAAATTGAAAATGCGCCCCCCTCCTCGAACATCATGGCAGAGGTACAGTAAGTTCTGACCTTCAGAGTGTTTTTTTCGTAAATCGTAAAGTTCGCTGATAAGTAAAACTTATTTTTGCGAATTGAATTTCGTAGGTTTTTGCAATACTGCTAGAAGAAGTAATATTCTCAAGGCTGGTCTTCATCTTATATATCAGAGCCTGGTTGCAGAGAAAATGTTAAAAAGTAGATTTTTACCCACCCGTGCTGTAGCAACCGCTTACATCAAGTATATTTACGATCTTTTGCATCAGCTAATACGAATCTTCGTCGTGCACTTTAGCCATCAATTAATATTTTCTTATACCCACAAAACGCCATTTTCCCTAACTGAGTTACCGTCTGATCTTCTTAGGTATAACCTTCCGTGCACTTACGCATGCGTCAGGTCTTCTCTGATGTTACCAAAATAGGGGTGTTAGGTAAATAACAATAAGGGAAAGAATAATAAAAAACATTTTGAGCCGTGTCAAACAACGTGGAACGATGCTCATTTCAAATACGTAGTTTAGTTGAATATGTCAAAAGGATATAGCAAATGCAAGATTTAAATTGAAAACTTCGGAAAGTTATCACCCACAATCAATCTACCCTTTTTTAAGTCGAACTGTTCGCAAGTGCTAGGCACGGTTTTCATGGCCAGACATTAAGTTTTATTCAAACATGTAAATGGTGGATCGAAAACCTTCTTCAATTAAACCGATAGCTTCAATTGACAGTTTTGGGGATTGACGAAAGTTCTTATTGGTTGGTGAATAAGACTTTCTACCACTAACGTCCATGATGTTTTCTTGGAACCATTTTATTTTTAATGTCCAAAGTTGGTAACAAATATTAATGTACGGACAGATCTGAATTTAAGAATCGTTATGTTAAGGAAAATACTTATAATATGTTCACCTGGTCTGCTGATGATATAGGTTTACTGGGAGAAGTCATTGGATTACATTTAGCATAATAGGCGTAGATTACAATACCAATAAATGCGTTTAGGAAGAAAAAAACACACCAGATAGGAATGCTCAAATACAATGCCCTGAAAAAAGAAAAAAAAATACTTAAAAAAAGTGTTATATTAGAAAAAGTGTGGTACATATGGTATACAAGGTTAAAGATTTATTATGGAACCTAAATTATACACTTCTATAAACAAAAAGTATAAAATAAACAAAGAACCACAAAAAAAAAAAAAAAAAAAAAATACCGTTAATAAAAAAGAGGGGGGGTGTAAAATGAAACAAAAAACACCATACAATACAGCCTAACATTAAAATAACTTATGCGAAAATTTATTTGCATATTTAAAAAAAAATTAGTTGCTGTCTTCTCTATACATAAAGGTGACGATGTTTCTTTCTCTCTTCGTACCCGATAGCCAGGGGGGTACGATTTTTTTTTCTTGTAACAACATATTTTTCTTTTTTTTTTTAATTTGATATTTCTTAGTGGATAATATCACCCCACAAGGACATATGGAACCCATCCAGTTCAGTCAGGTCAAAAACTGCTGACAGTAAAACGGTGTTCTACAGAAAACAGTCTTCAAGAAACGACTGAAAGGAGGGATATTTTAAACGAGAGAGGACATTATTGGAGTGTTAAGACGTAAAATAAAAGTCCAGGTATTATTCAACCGCGACGAGATGGCCGGTGTCAATCAAATGAGAAAACGAGTCTATTCCTTAAAATAGGTAGAGAAGGAAGAAACTCCAGTGTGCAATATTTGCAAGTTTAGCGACATTTTGGCGAAGTGATAAGTTTTATGAAATATTAAATAATTTTTCGAGCCATACCTGCATTTGGCGAGGAAGTGAAAACAAGTCTTTGCTTTCTTTATTGCAACCCTTATGTTACCATTTTGTTTTTAAATTTAAATGAACAGTTGGAGGCGCTGCAGTCAATGGCCAATGGCCGCGGAAAGATATAAAACCAAGACCCACCTACTTTTTTGTATCCAATGAGAAATCTTTCTCGACTGTGCAAAAATTAAAATATTTTCCTCTTTGGCTAATTTCTCAAATTGGGAGACCAATTAAAGGTAAGCAAGGTGACGTATTCAAGCTTTATAACCAATGCCGCAATTGTGAATCCCATTCCTCAATTTTCATCTGCGTATCACCCCTTCCTAAAAATGGACAATCCTGAAAAAAGGAGGAGTCACAGGCCATCTCTGCGAAATTGAATAATATAAATCATACGAGGCCTGTTTGTTAACATCTGCACACAGAATTAATATAAGTATTTAAAATGCAATATAAATATAATCTAAACTCATTCTAGTTAAACTGGTTATAGTGGAGCACCTGACCAACATCGTGCTCCCCACCCTGACTACGTACTCAAAAAGCGGTCCCCACACATGCGTACTCCGACTATTTTTCAGGCTGTTGCCATTCCACCGCTGGGCATATTTCTTATCTCTTTGGAGAGCACAACTAATGGAAGGAGGCTGTCCGCAACAATTATTTCTATGTCGGCAGCCGAGCTACACTTATTCCGAAACAGTCCTTCTTTTAACCCTTCTAACAATAGCAGCATCTATGGGAGACAGTGCGGAGTTCCTAGGAGACTAATTTGTGGCAGATTAGATTACTAACGGTCCAGGTTTTGACACTTTCTTTTCTTCGGCAACAGGTTGGCTACTTTTCAAAAAACCTTATATGTTGCATGAAGGTTTTTTTTTTTATAAAAATGTAATTATTTTCTAAAATTAATGAATAAACATTAAAATGATTCTTTAGCTTATTTTCAACGTACGAAATAAAGTCCTTAACCTGAAAAACTTATAATTTGATACAAAAACCTTTTTAGTATCATTTATAATTAAAAAGCAATAGCGTTGGCTGCCATTTTGATAAAAAGCCGCCATCTTGGATTAAAACGGTTTTTGAAAGTACTTCTGGGTCTTAATTTCATTGTATAGTGATTAACAACATTCCTACCAAGTGGCACCTTCTTATCATACTTTGTAGTTTTCCTCCAGTTAGCTCTCCCACTAATAGGAAAAAAAAAAGAACTTTTGCTAACTTTTCAGTGAAATATTTTCAACTACAAGAGTTTCGACGGAGAGTCTTTTGTATTTTTTTAAAGTGTATACAGGAAGTAAATTAAAGTTACGATAGATAATACTTGTCCACATACATCTTCGATCTTGAAAGACTTTTAACCGTCATCAACCTCTGCATTTGCATTTGACCAGTACCATAAGCACCCAAAGAAGAGAGAGTACCCATCAGGATTGTATTGAATATGGTATATCGAACTCTAAAATCCAGTTCCACTCTAAAAAGTAAAAATTATATTTTAATTTTTTTTTTTTCATGCAGTAGTGCAAGTTCGCAAAATGCCTTTGGCTGCAAAAACTTTGCGTTTAAATCACCGGTGCTAAAACCAGGTAAGATTATAAACGCTGCGCAATCATGCTAAAGCATCTACGTAACTTAGTCGATTTCACATTAGGGTGCATTGAAGAAACATTTTTTTAATATAAAATTTTCAATAAATGCGGAAAAGTTTCTTTATGTCATTGTTAGTGTGTGTACAAAATTATATTGATCTGAATTAATATCTTCAGTTACCTCTGGTGCCGTTTATCATAAAAAGTTTTTTTTCAATATTTTTTAAAAAAATAAAACATTGGATTTCTTTGTTCTAGTGGAACTAAACATTTATGCTATGGTACTATTGGAATGAGCAAAAATTTTTACCTCAGGTTGGTCAACGGCTTCTGTCACTTCTCGAGCAGTTTTTTTCTAATTAATTCTTTAATTTTAACGTTTTTTCAATACTTTTAATTTTTGAGATAAAAATTATGAACCTAAACTTCAATAGTGCCGAAAAGTTGCCATACGAGACAGCGAGATGAAAAGGGATATAAGTGCTAAAATTAAAATTTTAAAGATAATTAGTGCAAATGGCAAGAGAATATCTGATCTGTTTCGAGGCAAGAGATGTTACCTGTAACCCTTGTAGGTGCTTATATATAATAGCATGGTTAAGAAAAGTAATCAATGAAAGCCTACTTAAGATCTGATCTCAAACACGTTTCACACAAAACTTAAAAACATCCCTTTGCTTTTCAAGTTCTCATATATGATATTCTTAAATTGCGTGCAAATTTTCAGTTCTTTTTAAAATAGGCTTATTTTTTTAATATTGAAAAACAGATAAAATTATCAATTTTCGTATAATGAACGGCCCCAATGGTAACTAAAGTCATTGACTCACATCATTAAAAAATTCTGCACACTCTAAAGATACCAAATTGAAACTTATTGGCACTCTACTAGAACTACAAAACATAATTTCTTACTCAAATAATTAAATTATAGTTTAAAAAAACAAAGAATACGCTAGTTATTCAAACTAAACAGACAATTTGAATATCCTCTAAGTTTACATGCACTTATAATACATCAGCATATAATATAGTTTAGCCTTTAGTGTTAATGATGGTATTAAATTTATTTGCAAAGAAAGTGAATTTTATTTTTTATTCAGAGTTACATCCAAACAACTAAAACACTTATGATACATGAACACATGTTATACAGTTACGCCTAAGTATTAATAATAGTATTAAATACATTACAGTTATATTTGTAAAGAACGTGAATTTTATATTTTATTCAGAGTTACATACATACGTGCAAGCCCACCATGTGAAACTAATAAAAGTATATTAAAAATGAATAGTGATGAAAAAAAACGATAAAATTAACTAACTTTGTATAGTGAACAGCCTCAGAGGTAAGTGAAGTCAATGGCTTCACTTACTGCCATTGACTCCCATGAATAAAAATATGCACACACTCTAAGGATAACATATGGAAGCTATTGGGCACTATAAGAACTAAGGCGTCCAATTTCTTAGTTTAAGGAAAGTATTGAAAGGTAACAAATTTTGAAAAACAACAAATTAACAAATTGAAAAATAGCAAATACGTCGATCTTACTTCCAACAGACTGTAAACTGAAGTTATTTTTGAAATACAACTCTTAAGTATAAAAAAGCAAATAATATAGTCAGGAAAATGAAAAATGCATTTTAGTTCGATTTGAGCCATTTTCCATTTTAGCAGCTAAAGTGAACTTTGTGATATAGTTCAACAACAAAAACAAAGCTGTGAATAAACTGTTCTTTCTTTTTTTCCTACCCTGGTACCGAAAATCTTCCTCCTTCATTGGCAATCTTAAAAACTTGTGTGACTCCCATTTCCATGCAACCTTTGATGATAGGTACAACCTTTGATGATAGGGAACAGCAAACACAGCCAGAAACATGAGTAGAGCTTGAATAACATCTGCCCACAGCACAGCTTTCATACCACCCTGAAGAAGACAACATCATCATTCCGATCAATGCTGGTATCTCTATATTACATAAAAATCAAATAAACCCGCACAGACAGCCACTCGCAAATGAGATAATAATTAAGATCCCCTAAACAACCAATTAGAAGTGGCAACACATATTTGCTTTTTAAACGTTGCGGGAAACAAACAAAAGAAAAAGGCACGAGGTTGTACACTACAGCCGCATTCATATGTAGGTACATCTAGGACCAAAGGCAATCCACATTATCCGGGTAATTTGGGTTATAATGAAAATAAATCAGCTATATAAGGTAAAAAAACTCGTCCCCTGATCTATTCTCTGAGGATATTACGCTAGTATCAAAGGTATTACTTGGTACATTCGAAAGTTCATTAGTAGTTCTCTGCAGTTCTTGCAGTAGTTCACTGCAAGAAAAACCCCGTTGTTTTTACATTATAAGAATGGCAACAGAGGTCCAGTTTAAAGCTGTAAAATGCACAATAATAAACTGTAAAACTAGTAATTTTACAGACTATTACTGTGAGGAAGCAATTTTACAGCTTATTACCACAAAATTAGCTGTAACATACTGTAAAAACAATAGTACAATACTGGCAGCAGAGGTTCCACTTTAAAACAGTAAAATGCACAGCAATAAATTGTAAAATTAGCAATTTTACGGTTCATCACTGTAAAGCAGCAATTTTACAGTTTATTAGTGTAAAATTTGCAATTTTACAGTTTATTATTGTAAAATTAGCAACTTTTACAGTTTGTTACTATAAAATTAGCTGTATTATACTGTAAAAACAACATTCATTTTTACAGGGGAAAGGGTGTAACATTAAACAAATTTCTGAATGCATCTTGTTTGATAAAAATGTGACATTTTTTATAATGTAAGGTGCCTGATTGAAAAAATTGAAATAGTGAAAAGTAATCTTTTATCCAACAAAAAATATAAGAAAAGTAATATTGAAATTGTGTACTGTGAAGCAGAGTAAGATAAGGATACTTACTAACGTGCAATATAATGTGCAAACTGTTCCTATAGAGATAACAGAGAACCAAATGGAAAGATCTGTTACAGCACTTAAAGCGAGACCTGGTGCATAAACTACAGTAGCCATGTAAAGAATCTGAAAAAGAAAATTGTTTTGCACATTTGTTGAAGCGAAGGCGCACAACTTTATTTGGAAGAATCGGTGTAGAAGCCAGTTTTAGAAGGAAGAAGGCTATTTTAAAATATTCTTAGCAAATAAAACTGACACATTATTCATAATCAAGAAACTTGAAGTGATAAATTATGTGAAAGGCCAAGACACTTTTTAAGAATAATCGAAATGGGAAGTTTTTTTTTTAAATTAAATACTATTCAAACGTTTTACATTGAGACTGAATGTACCCACACGAATGTGCTCGTACTGTGAGGTTAAAAATCATAAAACCTTAGCATTCTTTCCCATTCAGAAAAAGAAAAAAAACGTTAAGAAAAATGTATTAGAATATAATTCCCCCTAAGCTTCAAGCGCATTTCTTGAAACCGAATATAATGACAACTGCCCATCTAAACTATTTCTTCCAAAGAAAAAAAAAACATCCAATTTTATTCTTTCTATAATTATTCAAACCCAGTGTATCTAAGCTCTTTAAGTTTTATAATAATACTATACTTTGCAACCACTTAATCCAAAAGCAATTGTCAATAACGAAAAATAAAAAGAAAAGAAAAAGAAAGAAAGAAATAAAAAGAAAAGAAAAAGAAAGAAAGAAAAAAAATAAGATTTGCTTAAAATTATCGCTTACTTGAGATTTTTTTCGTTTAATATTAATCTTTATATATAAAATGAATGTATGTATTTATGTATGTACCTATGTATGTCCTTTATAGAATTAAAAACTACCCCTAGGATTTCGTTAAAAATTTCACAGCTTGTTTGTGTCTTCATTGGGCACATCAAGAGGCCAATCAGAAAAAATCTGAAGGATAGTTCTTTTTTTATTCCAATTTTAGTTGAAACTTCCACTTAAAATCTCTATTTTTTAAAGGCTTTACTCCATTCAAACCATTATTTAGTGCTTCATCTCAACTTTCCTCGATAGCTAATTTTGCGTTTGATATTGCCTTTGCTTCGTGTGGTTTTCTAAGGCTTCTCTCAATTCAAATTGTTAAGACATGCTTCCTTCGTGAGTATTCACCCTTGAATATATAATACTTTTGTTTTATTTTTTCAAAAATAGAAACGCAATATTTTAGAAAATCATCACAGATAAATAACACATTTATAAGTTTTATTTCATGTTGTCTTTCACATCTATTTAACTAACCACGTTATCACAAAAAAATACTTTCTTGATTTCGCATGTTGCATGAAAAACCGAGCATATCCACTCGTAATAAATAAAAATCTACTTATATTAAAAACTGAGTATCTTTCTAACTATCTTTCTTTCTAACTATCTTTCTTTCTAACTATCTTTCTTTCTAACTATCTTTCTTTCTAACTATCTTTCTTTCTAACTATCTTTCTATCTTTCTATGTCACGCTTCTTTCTCCTGAACGCCAATGACCTGAAAGTCGAACCAGGTACCGATAGATAGGTAATTTTTCAGGCTTCATTAGTTTCAATTGATATAATTATACGATTTTAATTAGCAAAGATATCAATTAATAAGTAGTCAAGTTTAAAGCGATTAAGCCTAATAAATGATTAAATATGAAATCCATTCTTGCATTGCAAAACGTGGTTGCCATGAAACAGTGATAACAAGAAGTTCTGTCAAGAACTAAACGAGCCTACTTTCCCGTACATCGACATCGGCATTCTAGCATCTGATCATTATTCTCTTGATTATCTAAGACTAAAAATTATGTCAAACATACCTTTTTAGCACTTGAAGCTGATTTCTAAAAGCAAAATATACCCCTCTCATCAGATGAAATAGACACATAAAAAGTAAATAAATGAATAAATAAAGTGTTGTCGCACCTTTTAAAGAATGTAACTGTTACAGTTCTTCCGTAGAAAAATTCCTCAATTGTTTTCAAAAAAAAATTAAAAGTACAAAGTACATCAAAACACATTTTATCAAAGAAAGAAAAAAAAAGAAAAAAAAAAAACTCGTCCGTTGATAAAATGTCTCGAATTTCACTTTTAATCCGTTGCCAGTTGTTAAATATAAATAAAGAATAAAATGCCCTCGTGAATGAAACATTTTTGTTACAAAAAAAATCGTCTGCCAAAATAATAATAATAATAATAATAAATTCAATAAAACAAATGAATAAATAAACAAAAAATCGTCTGCACAGTCAGTCATTTTTTTTTCGGACTGTTTACTCAAAAGTTATTAGGGGTGACAGCTTGCTTGAGCGGTTTAATGTTGAACGAAAAATTGTTCAAATCGGAAATGTAAATACGGGAATGAAGTATCCTTGAAAAGTTCTTTCCAACAAAAAAAAGTTTGTTCAAATCGGACTGTTCATTAAAAAGTTAGTATCGCGGGACCGGTTGTTTGAACGGCTCAAATTTGAACCAAAAATTGTTCAAATCAAAAAATCAAATATGGGAATGAGCTGTACTCGCCGAGATCTTTCCAACAAAAAAAAGTTTGTCCAAATCGGACTGTTCATTCAAAAGTTATTAGGGGGGGACAGACAGACCGACCGACCGACCGACCGACCGACCGACCGACACACAAATTCCCCATCTCAATACCCTACTTTCAAATTTTTAATTTTTCGATATTCATTTTACCTTTTTATTTTTTTCACTTGGCGATATTTTTTTTGACTTGGCGATATTTTTTAACTTGGCGATATTTTTTGGACTTGGCGATATTTTTTAGATGCATTAAGCTACTTTTAATACTTTTTTCGTCTTTCTTTTATTTTTAACGGGAAAGTAGGCTAAAAATGATAATGAGAATTTTGAATGAAGGCTTAACTAAATCAAACACGAAACTCATAAGCGGGCCACTTACGTAGAATTTTTATCGCTAGCTACTGGTAATATTTTGAAACATTTATTTGTTGAAGAGCCATCTACTTATATTAAAAACTGAGTATCTATGTCTGCTTTTTTCCTTTGAGCGAGCTGAACTTACTGAAACTTTCCTCACCATCTTGAAGGCGTGAAGCATCTCAATAATTCGAATGATTTTTTTTATACACATAGGAAAAAAGTAAAGGCGTGAAGCGCCTGTAAGCGAGCCGCCTTGGCGGGGAATACTTTCTTTAAATTTTTTTCTCACTACTTTCAGGGCACGAAGTGCCCGTGCAACGCCGGGCCACGTGCGTGGTATGTCTTGAAATCGAATGAACATTAAATTATATCAAATAATATAACTTCAGAATGAGGTAAAAGTTAGAGAGGGGAGACGTTATGCATCAACATGCCGCAGGAAGCTAATCTAGCTGCCCTGGCAGCTAGTATTCTATAAGAGTCAATATTAAATTAATGAATGCAAATAAAAAAAAGTCAATCATTCAAATGAATGAATGTCATTGGCCACACAGTAAAGGTTTACGTGGCTCGCCGTCTGTCAATCGCCAAAAAAGAACATTTTGACAGATGTCAGGCATTGGGCAAAGCGAAGAAAATGAACAATAATGATTGCTCGTTCAGAACCAAATGAAAATCACCCTTCCAAACAAATTAAAGTTTAGCTTCGGAACTTAGTAGATGTTGAACAAAATGAAACTCCTTCTTTCCCCTGAAGAAAAAAGAATTTAAATCAAGTGCCTTGATTTTTTTTTCGGAACTTACATTTTGGTAAAAACTCCGAATGTTAGACAAAAGATGTTGAACTTTTGTGTATTTTTAAAAATCTGACAGAAGCTCTAAATGAAAGAAATATTTTTGTTTAACATAAACCGTACAAAATCAAAATAACTAAATGAGTAATTTTATCTGAAAAATAATTTTCTTTGCCTTTTTTGCAATTAAAAAAATATCTGAGTTATAAACTCAGAGATAAAAAGATGGGTATTTTTAATTTCTTATTCTTTTTTACCTCTAGCAATTCGATTACCTCTAGCAAAAAAGTTTACTGCTAGAGGTGCTTTATTTCTGTTCAATATATGTTTTAACTTTTTCATGTTTTGTAGGTGTTACTTACTGACTGCACTATATACAGAAAGGAGCACAAAGGGGGAGGGCTTTTTTAAAGCCCTCTCATTCCAGCAAGGTTTCCGAGTCTAAGGTTGGTTACACCATTGTTTTGCCTTTTTATCCAAAAACAAGTCATCAAGTTGCAAAGATTTTGAAAAAGTTTGGTTTCGATATTTCTTTCTCTCCTGTGAACAAAATCAAGTTTACAAACTTAAAGCATCCCATTGATTGCCAAAGCAACTGGGGCATTTATAGCATCTCTTGCAAATGCGGACTTAGCTATGTAGGCCAGACTAAGCGGCCTCTTAAGCACCGTCTGAAAGAGCATCAAAATTATGTTAAACATAAAGAACTAGCACGCTCTTCCATTGCTCAGCATTGTTGGACTTCTGGTCACTGCTTTGATTTTTCTTCGGCTAGAATTATTTGTAAATGTTCGTCAGTTTATGACCTCGATTTTTGGGAAGCTTACCATATTTGGAAAAATTCCCATTCTCTGGTGAATGATTTTTCCAGTGTTCCATTTTTCCCTGACATCTGGAAGCAATTTTTATAATTTCGTCTTCTAGTGTTTTCTCCCGCGCTTTTTTTCCCCTACTTTCCTTTGCCGCCTTCCCCCCTTTTCTTCGCTCTCCTGGCGTTTCGCTGATCGCTGATTGGTCGGTCTTTTCCCGCTTTGTTGTGAGTTCAAGCGCACTCGCCCATTTGTTATAAATAACGGGGCACACGTGCTTCGCGCTCAGTTCTCTTACAGCTTTCATGTTGTTTGCTGAGCTTCTTGCACTGATGAAGGGGCTCCATTGTAGCCTTGAAATAGCTATTTGCTGTACTTTCTTCCCTATTTGTGCTTTATTTACGTTGATTTTTAACTTCAAATATAGTTCAGCACAAAGCCTATTTGATCATTTTTCATTTAATATAGTCCATCGTTCCCAATACTGCTTTCTGGAATCCCATAATATGTTGATGCCTGTTAGCAAACCTAAAAGAAAATGTAGTCAAATACAGTTGCAATATATATGTACAACCAGTGGCGGATCCAGAAAAAATCTACAGGGGGGGGGGGGGCAAAAAATGCTTTTTTTATTTTTTAACTTAAAAATAATAATTATTATTAAAAACAAACTATTATATTTTTATGTATTATTGTATTTTCCTTACCTTTCGGCTCCTGGTAATAATGGCATTCCATCATAAACATATGCAAAAAAACATATATGAAAATAATGAAAAAGATATATAAAAGTACTTAATTCACTGTCGTCAAACATTAAGAACAACCTCGCACTCGAACTCGAGAAAATATCACTGAAGAATTATTTACTTTCCCATAACGGTTGAAATATAACAATATTATAGCTAAAGTAGGGGAGAGTGGTAATGAATAGGCCATGGTGATGAATGGGCCACTAACAATATATGAAAAAGTAAAAACTTGTTATTAATAACCATCTCCCTCAAAAGTAATATTTTGCCCTACCCTAACTACTTCAGAATCTTCCAAGAGCATGACCCTCCCCACCCTCAAAATAAACAAATTAAAAGTTATTTTTAAAAATACCTATAAAAACACTACCCCCTAAAATATTCATTAGCGTAGTCTGCGGCATGACTCCTAACCAGTGTGACGCCCTCAATGTCTGAGTAGTGCAGAAGCTCAGTACATTAAAAGTTCGTCGATTTATAACTCTAGCAAGGCTTCACTAGATAGCGTTTTATACAGGCTGTTTCATTTGATCAAAATCCTTGGGATAAAAACGGTGGTCTTTGTCCAGTGACATCTATCGAATTTTATGGTAACCATCATTATATACAAATCAGATAATAAAAGACAAAATTAAAAGTTAATTTGTTGGCGACAATTTTACAATTTGGCATTCAAATCTATTTTAGTATATTTAAACGTTATTTAATAGCTTGTTTTATTTGTTAGTTTATTCTGCATTTTAATTAGTTAGCGAATTATTTTTCATTTTAATTGATTCTAATTATTAATTAACTATGAAACGACACTGGCACCGCAGAGCGATAAATGGCGAATCTATTCGCTAAGCGAGCCAATACTACCAACGGGTTGCCATAGAACTTTTTAAAATTCAGTCCACAGTTCGCCATGATACAGTTGGTCGTCGCAATATTGTAGTTTTGTTTATTTTTTTCGTACTTGTATTGCTCTTTAGTACCAAGCTATTATATATGCTCATTTCGTAGTTACTAAAAAAATTAATATGTTTTGTTGTCAATCGTCTTTCCGTTGTACACCACCGCTTCATTATGGTACATTTCATTCTGGGGCATCAAAATGAAAAAATGAAATGTCTCGACGAATAGGTTCGCCATTTATCGCTCTGATGCGTCAACGCCATCAAAATGAACATCTGAACTTTTGGGTAGCAATTAAGATCGTGTGAGCAACAATAATGAAACAAAATAGTAAATTAGAATAATATTATTTCATTGCTACATTGAAGTCTTTTAACGAATTCTGAAATTGAAGTCTTTTAAACGCTTTGTAAAACTTGGTAGCGTCTGGAACCTTTTAAATTCTTCATAATTGAAGCTACAAATACGCAATTTTAAATTATCTCCGACGTTGTTAGAGGAAGAGGTGTCCATGCATTCTCCTCCTGAAAGTTTTATGACATTGAAGCCTCGAAAGCAAAATTTTAGATGCACTGTAGTGGTTTTGTGTATGGAGGATGTGTAATTTTGAAAATTTCTTATTTTCAGACGGACCAGAAGGGGGATAAAATGGGGAATGAAAGAAAAAGTGAGAAGGGGGATAAAATTAGCTGACCGACAATCTGAAACTTTTGGAGATTACTTTTCAAAGAAAAAAAAAATAAGACTTTTTCTCAACATCATTATTTATTGTTTTTTGTAGAAAAAACTTCGTTTTCCCGACATGCGTTTTTTTTTCTCTTCAGTAAGACAGAATGATTCTGAAGCACATTCAACTCAGCACTCAAGGGTGGGAGCAAACATTGTGCCCCCCTCCCCTTTTTTTGGTTGCGCCATTGATCTTTGATACGATGAGCTTCGAGATGGTTAGTACAGTAATATTTTTCTTA